>VUJU01000749.1:39803-84305 GCA_009835225.1 Aphis craccivora | reverse complement strand
TAGACCAGTGTTTCTCAACCTGGGGGTCGCGATCACCTTAACTAGGGGTCACGTAGGCTAAAATTATAAAACGAATAATTTACAAAATAATCATTTTTATTTAAAATTGTTTATTGGATAAAATAAATACTTATACCTGTAACAAGTTTAAATTAGGTACTACACATGGTATGTTTTCTTTGGTTAATTGGTTAATCATATGATATTTTTATCATTTAAATTTGTACTTAATATACATAGGGGGGGTCGCTAAGGGATTTACCATATTCAATACCTATTTTGGGGGTCGCGACACTAAAAAGGTTGAGAAACACTGCTGTAGACCATTGGTATAATACACTATTATGTACTATGGAGACAACGTACAACATCACTTACTCACCTTGCTATATTTATAGTCTATTATATTTTATTATTTTGAGTTAAAAAAAAATCATGAATATTTTTGTTTTATGTTGAATATGAGTTGGTCTTTAGCACTTGCTGGATCAGTTAATTACTTCATAGCGTGAATCTATACAATGGAGTTATATAATGACTAGCAAAATTCAAAAAGTAAAAACTTAAAATGAACACATTATAATATATAAAAATGTCAAGTATACCTAATCGTATAATGGTAAAAAATACATTTCCAATGACAACAAATATATATTTAAATATTTTACATTTCAGCTACATTAGAACATTTGGCATTCCTGTTACTTTTAAGTTTTTCAGATGAGTTTCAAAATTAATCTATCGATAGCTTTTTTCATACCATAAACTGCAGTGAGTTGTATGAATTTGATTTTTAATTAAGTTATATTTCTAATATAAGTTATATCAATTAAAATTTGAATAATAACTAATAAGCAATAAACATACTATAATTAATAACCAGACATTGTTACCTTATTATAATCATTACATAATGATATAGCGGTGTGATATTATATCATAATAAAATACAATCTATTAATTATTAAAGTTATAACAATTTATCGTTAATAGTATACAGACAATTACAAATTAGAATGTACTTTATAGTTTATTCGCATTTTTAGATTTACAAATTGTATTACCAGTTAGACATGCATATACAATTTCTTTGACCTGTAAGCACCTATATTATCTGCAACTAAGTCTACTGTATTTGACTAAATATTTTTTTTTAAGTTATAATTCCAAAACTAATAACTAAAAATTAATAATAAATATTAACGATTGAATACGTTTTACATATTATGTATCAATATTATAAACTTGTTCTTAAAAATTATCATTATTTTGAATTATTATATAACACCTTCAATATTTTCATATTAGGTATATTCTTTTTTAAAACGTATAAGATTTTTATTTTGTATTTAAATATTTAGTTAAAACTATAAATAATTGCTTTTTTTTTATTTAATAAATACACAGCTCATTAAGTGAGTATAGATACACTATTTAATTGAATCCCTCAGGAAATAATATCACATTTCTAACGACCTTAAAGGTTATTTTAATTCTGGTAGTGAAAGTATATAAGTATAAATACGTTTTACTCAATTTAAGTATACGTTTATCCATTGATAAGTATTGCATATTATAGGTAGGAGTAAATATTAAATATATAAAGTAAAAGGTGAATACTTTTTTTATCGGCTTATATTCAAATTTTGAAATATGTATAATTAAATATCTAGCTATTGTTAAATTATTGACAAAAAGCTAAACTTATCTACTTTTAAAAATAATAATGTATTCGAAAAATTGTAATTATTAGAGAAGTTTTTTCTTATATTTTAAAATAGTTTTGAATTCTGCACTCTCGAAAGTCGAAATAAATGATTAATTTTTAATATAATATAATAATAATTCATTTTTACAAATATCAAAACACGTACGACGTTATAAGCATTATATAAGTTCCATACGTATTTAAGTTAGTAAAATATTAAGACATGATTTATGTCTATACTAATTAATTATCAACCGATCATTTAGAGTTTTTACTGTAAACAAATTGATCAAATAAAATCACAAATATAATATTTTATTTTATTGTAAATATGAAAAACGCTATTATTTAATTAATGTGTAAGTAGCTAACATTAAACAACTGATCAAAATTATGTCAAACCTCTATACTAGTATAAAAGTATATTATAATGTTTTATTATATTTTACACTCGTAAATTGAAAAAACTTCACTTACACGTGCGTTTGTCTGATTACCAGCCGTATCCAGAATACTTAACCTAAGGCGCTTTTCGGAATACTCGTATATACGTACACTTTCATTTTTTATTTTCATATTAATCATTAAAAAACGAATAGATTACCTTCTCGATGTCTTGATAAATATATACTAAATGAATAGTACTAAATAGTGTCCATGAGATATTTTTTTTATAGTTGTTATTAATAACTAAACAGCATAAACAACAGCTATAGAAATATTGTAGGTACCTATAGTTATTCACTACCTATTCAGTATTGAATAATATATACAAATAAGTCCTACAATATTATTATTGTATTTGTCTAATTTACAGTTTTATATCTAATAAAATTAATGACCACAAATTATCATTATTATTTTTAAAACTATAAAAGAAACATACACAGTGTCAGATATTGTTTTATATTTTTAAGCATTCTTATAGTTTAATGTGTTTTTACGAAACTATACGCATGGGTACTGATCAAAATTTGTAATTTTATTCACTACAATTACCGCCGCTTTGATTTCCCTAAGGGATTACCTAGAGGCTACAGTTAGGCCCAACCCTATATACTTATTATTCAGCATATACCTATATAATATTCGTTTCATTTTAGTACGACTATAAATTATAATATTAATCTTTCGAATTATAGATGTATACATATACTACAGAGCTGGAAGAATCGAGAGAGATAATATTATTAATTATTATATACAACTAAGTACGAGGCCGTTTTTAGGTTTATTTTTATGTACCTACCCATTTATAATAATTATATAATTACTAATTAGTCGTATATCTGCAACATACGCGAAACAACTTAATCGCTAATAATATTATAAGTAGGTGGGTATAATATTATAATATTACGTATTAAAAAAAAAAAAACAATCATGGTATGGTATGGTATAGGTTCAAAACTTTTACTATCATATTATATACACTATAACATAATATTGGATGCGGATATTCAATACGGTGATTTAATGATATACATTATACATATTAATATATTATACGTAAATAATATGGTTTTTGAACTTGAACGCTACTTCAGCCACTTCGGGTGATCCTAATGAAAGCATACTACATTATATCTAACTCGTCTATCCGTATAAGTGTATAGGAGGTATACACAAACTATTCGTCCTTGCTGTAATAAATACACAAATATGAATATTGTATTGAAAGCGATCAGAAAATCAAAAGGTTACCCTCGCACGTGCAAATTTATATCGTCTGACGAACAACAAGCATGCAAGCGTACAATAATGAACACAAACGCATAAGCACATAAATTTCAGACCCAAACAGGCTAAATATACTCAACATATTTGTATCATGTAATAATTTTACATTTAAGTACCCATATCAATTTTAATTTTTAAGTTTTAATGTATAGGTACATTATAATTTTCAAATATTTAGATTTGTAAACCATTTAAAGAGTCTCTTTTATCGCTGTATGTCTGTACCTATACAAAACAAACTTCTCTTTTTTTTTTTAATGAGAATCTCCAGTTTTTACTATGAACTGCTAAGTAAATAGTTTTTTTTTAAATTTTGAAGTAAATGCCAACATTGATATTTTAATGAGTATATTCTGATTTCTAAGCTACTAAACTTTACGTTCTATAAGAATAATATTCTATTTTTAACTTATGTGGCTTAAATAGATTCATAGTAATCTTAAATCTTAAGACTAGTTAAATAGATTTAAAATGTTGTAATTTTAAAATATTTCTAGACCAAAACTATATTTCTGCTCAAATGCTCAATACCATCCAACTACGCTATTACATTGAGACTGTACATATTATGTCTTAAATAGTCAATAGTCATATATATTTGTTTTCTCTTGAAAATATTTAAAATAATTTTGAAAGTTATACAATACAACTGTCACTAATCTGTATGGTCTACATAAACAAAAACAATGTATACTGTACTACACATAATTAGTACTATAAAGTATGAGCATAATACTATAATAGTGTAAATAGTAAAATTATAATACATAGATACCTACCTTAAACCAATTAAACCTATTCATCAACACCACGGCTATAGATAGTATCTATAGCCGTGATCACTGATAAACACCGATAAGTATATAATATTATAATAGAAATCTCAAATGTTGATCGAATAGACTTCTACACCCAGCAGCCGATGGCCACTTCATCGTCAATAGATTTGATTTAGTTATTATAATTAAAATTCTAAGCGATTTAAGTTTTGTTTAATTCAAATTAATACCTATATACTACAGTATACATAATGTTATGCATATTATAAGCTAAAAGATATAAATTGAAATAGATTGAATAGACTGAATGGAGGATAACATAGTTATGGTTTAACCGATGTCTCACCAATATAATATTTTAGCAGTTATTTATTTTTATTTTTTTCAATCGTATTGCATGTACGATTGGAAAATAATTGCGGCAACTCATGGTTATAACTTACAACTAGCTATGATATGATTATGTATGAATATATATTAGCATACCTACCCACATATGACATATCGATATATATGTACGTCATAGGTTTTTAATTCCGCTTTCGTTGGAAAGAAGTCATGGACACCTCTTCTTATGTTATAATACATGTATGTTTAATACGTGGAAGCTGGAAGTATGTTGTGAGTTGTGACTCCATTGCCATGACAATATAATATGTTATTGGTTAATGGGTGCGTTATCGTTATGATAACGTTGACAATAATTTTGAGGAATAACGTTTATCATCCTAAAAGTCACAGTGGACTATTGAATTTTTAAAGAACATAACAATTCTTTATTATTTAAAATATTTATCAGTAAACATTCACTGAACATTATAAAAATATAACTATCCTTTTGTTTTATTTGTTCAGTGTCTTTTACGCTCGTGAAGTTCCATAATTCACTATGCCAAAGAATTAAAGATTTTAATTTAAACTATTATATTTTATAATATCAGTGTGCATAATGACGTTTATTTTTAACTATATTGAATATTCGGTTCATAGATCTCCAGCCCCCTTTCTGACCGTGAATCACTCTGGATATACGCCACTATATATTATATTATGCGCGTGTTGATTTATGATAATTTTAAAAGTGCAACAAACCAGCAACGCATGTTAACCATCCGGTATAGTAATAATAATAATATATAAATCGAAAAACCGATACAAAAACGTACGAATTAAAAATCTAGATCTGGGTTAACACTAATAATAATACGGCACGGTTGCGCAACCGCCGCGCGCGCGTAAAGGCGGACGCCGGCACTCCGCCCAACAAATAACCTACATTTTACGATATGTTAACGGCGCGCAATATTGTACACGCGCTGTATATATGTACAATACCATACAGCCATTGTACTTTAACCGGCATGTATACCTATAATATTATCATATTATAAACGTCGCGATTGTGCGCGAGTACCTACGATTTCGTTTGCGATTGTCTACCCTAAGCGGACAGATGAGCGTCGCACCCACGCACAGGCACCTATCTTTATGACGCACACTATCTAGGTAACCTATATTATACCTATAATACAATACCAAGTGTACACGTCCTATAGTCAGAACCACCGAGGACGATATAACCGGGCGAATGATGAAGTGGAAATAGGGAGTAGAGAAGGGGTTTCGTAATTTTTGATTTTTTCAAAATCCTTTTCTCTTTGTTTTCAACGGATTCTGTCTGGTTAAACGTGTAACAATTATAGTATGGGATAAAACGCGACTAAACTCAACGCGTCGTCTTCATCTCGCGATGTTATATCACCGTGGCCCGTGGGTATTATGTATATATAGGAACCTCCTACCTACGTACCTATATATTAAATGGTACCGCCTGAGAAGACTGACGAAATGCTTCTTCTACAGCACTACCACCTCATCGAGTGATATAATTATACATTTAAATACGGTATCCGGTGATGGAAAAAACAGAAGTCGATGTATAGGACAAGAACACAAACGATATTATTTTAAATTTTTAAGTGAATATTATGAATATTGTTGACTGAAATTATATGGGTGGATAAATAGCGATGAAATATTTTTTTTTAAGTTTCTATCGGCTACCATAACCACCCAACCGACTTTAATCACGGTAAGGGAGGACAATTTTTTTTTAATTTTATACTTACTCAACGAAGTATGAGTAGGTACTTGTATATAACATATGAGTTATGCAAGTAGTGGTTAACATTGTTAATTTGATTTGAATTTGCTTTCAGTTTCCAGCAGCAATTCTGACTTCTAATCAACAACAAATAAGTAATAAAAATACATAATTAGGTACATCGGATAAGTAGATGACGGCGCCTTCTTCCGACGTATTATTCGTATTAACTACGTATTGTATTACGATTTACGATGTGTATTATCGCAATAATATCGTCCTTTGAAATCGTATTATAAATAGGAAAAACCATAACCGTTCACGCTTACTTTTTATATACACTTTGTATACACTGCATTTCAGTAGCTACTGCAAATATTTCATCTGACTATCTGAGTGTGATTGGAACAGTATTAGTTTAATTATGCATTATTCGGTCATCCGCCACTGCCCGCCCGCCAAGGAATCGGCTAACCTAAGATACTATGGTATCTAGAAAATTTCAAGAAAAACCATCATGAATTTTTTATATATATTATAATATTATATGTTGATATAGCCGATATAGGTACGCGATTATGTATATTCACACATCAGAGTCATCATATTATAAATAAGATCTGCAGCAGGGTTCTTAAATCATTTTTAAAAATATTATATAGTTATATATACCTATATATTTGTTTAAATTTTAATAGACAATACTATGTTCTAAAAGCTAAAAACTTTAGATAACTTTAATTTTAACTGTACCGTTATACGCAAATAATTTTCACAATTTTATGTATAACTATATATAATATTATTGTTATAACTTATAAGCATATAGATAAAAAAAATTAATACAATTTGAATACTTGCAAAAGAAAAATAAATTAAATTATCTTCATTAAGTTAATCAATGTCTTTTTTGATTTACTAAATCAGCATCTTCCTAAATTGTTGATAAGAAATATTTATTTAAAATATAACAAAATACGCATGCATATTATTTACGGACTCACCTATAAATGTGTAAAATTACCTGCAGTGTATTACGCAGTGTTACGAATACTGTTTTTTGTTTTAATTTTTTTTTTCGTTTATTAATTACTATATTATTTCAGTAATACCACAAATGGTATTTTTGTTCGACGAAGTTTATCGGGCGTTATACTTTCACTTAACCGACCGGTTTTTGCCGGTGTGCGCGCGGGCGCGCATATATGTCTTATCGATCGTGTAGTTTTACAAATTCCGTATACGTCACACGAATGTGTGGTGATGGTGTAATAAGCGATAAAATATCCGTTTTGTTTTCAATGCCCAACATAGCTATATAATACCTATACATTACGATATACCTAATAATACTCATTCGATCGACGTGTAAAATTTTAACGAACATTAAGACCAACAAATACATTTCTATGCACTTAGAATAACTACCTAAAATAAAAAATAAAGTAAATACTAAGATTTACCTATAATCTATATTATGTTATGTTATATGTAAAATTAGGAGATAGATACTTCTACAAAAGCGTTGCCGATTAAGTAGCAACTTAATTTTCTATGTCCAGTGCGTATCCTCTATTACCTATATGACTATATAGTATGTACATTGTACTCGTAATAATATTATACGGATGTGACCAGTGGCAAAACGAACTTATATATGTGATGTGTGACTATAAGATATCATAAAGATTATTGTTACCTATTATCATAATAGCTGCAATATTATTAGTTAACAGGCTTATATATAAACCAGGCATAGGTAGGTATGCCTGAATAAAAAATAAACCTGTGTACACCAAAATTCGGTTTAGAAGGGCACTATTATGACGTTCACCAATTTAAAATTAAGTACGATATTAATTTTTTTCCAAAATAAAAATTGAAAGTTACAAATTATGATATGTGTGAATCTAATGATCTTATACACTATACTGAGTGATTCACCAAATATTTTCCATAATAATGGATTTGGAATATAAAGGACTAAAGAATTTAAAATTTTCATAGTTTATACTTATCTATTAACATATGTAATTTGTAAAAATTGTCCTAATAATTAAATAATACTCGTATAACACATTTTAATAACTGAAAAGCTACTAGTTCAAATTTTAAATTAGGTCCATTAAAATTGTTTTTTAAAAAAAATACATTTAACAATACACAGTAAAAAAGGGGTTTTCATTTGTAAAACGAATAATCTCAAGAATGTCAAAATAAAGTTTTTAAGTATCTGGCTAATTTAATAATTTCATTACTAAATTGAAAAATGGAAGTAAACATTCTTGGTAAATCACACTACACACATTTATACATATATATACATAATAACTTGGTATAATTATTACTAATTTATCACTAACCTCGCCTCTATACATTAGGATTACAGCAGAAAACGCAAAAAATGGAACACCGTCCGTTATTATTCTTATTAGTTATTCATATGTTTTCACTGAGATTAAGTACAATTATTTATCATAGTATTGTAGTATAATAATTTTTCATTATTTATATAATTATATAAAATTATAGAAAGTATGTAATATCTATATTTAGATGCATAAAGATATAGATATAGATATATCCTTCATATATATGAAGGATTTTGTTTTTAAATAGGGTGTTTTAATTTAATATTTAAATAAAACTTAGAGAAGAAACGATTCTCACATCCATTATGGAGTCACAAAGTCAGGTTAATAAATTATAAAAAATGTTTAACTTTTGAATATTTTAAACAAAATGTGTAAAAAAAAAATATAATTAATCTACCCTAACTTGATATTTACTATAATTATTTAATATTTACTATTATTTATTACTGTTGTAATTACCTACGAATGTGGAAATTATCATTATTTTATAGTGAATAATGTAATAAATAATAATCGTATGAAATGTTGGTTATAATAATTTATAAAATAGATTTTCAACGAGCAACGAAGGTGGCTAAACTAATTGCGGTAGGTACTATAACTAAGCAAACTAATAAAACTTTTTCGGTCATGGATAAGGCGTGCCTACATACAGTGGAACCGGGATAATTCAAAACTCTATACCTAAGTCAAATTTCCAATAACTTGAAGGAATGCCTTGGCCCTTGCTTTACAATATATATTTTATATATTTTCTGCAAGTCGAATTTTCGATAACTCAAATATTTTTTCACCTCCAACCGATTTATCCAAGTTATCGAGGTTAGGTTAGGTTAGGTTTCACTGTATTATAATATGATTGTTGCCCGACATAGATAATGCATTTAAAAATATCATACCTAATGAAAATTATATAGTTAATTTTACCTTAATGTGTATAGAACTATTAGTATCTTCGTAGTTCGTATATACTAATTTAAAATAGCTATTTACATACAAATTGTTCGTACAACTACTACGAAAACGAACTAAAACGAAAAAAATGTAAATACCCTTATGAACAAAAGGGATGATAATAACTCTCTTTTGTCTACTAAGGATCTTATTGAACAAATTAAATCTAAAATCAAAAATATATTTTAAAAGAAGGTAATAATAACACTGTAATAGTTCTGTTGTGGGTACTCAAGGGTACCAGCGCTGCCATTCCAAGACTGGTTGTAACAATAAACGTAGTAAGAGGTCAGTAGGGGCTGAAAAGTTGTGTACCAATAAATGTTAGGCAGTCCAACTTGTAAAAATAAATAAATAACAATAATAATTCATTATTTTTATTTTTCAAAAACCTACATACTTCATTCTTCAATTTATAGAATTTGAATTTCATGTACATATCTGGTCTTCAACAATAATCACCTGTGTATTTGATCAATAACGTTAATAAATGGTGAATAACGTTTATTTCCATTTAACAAAATTTACCGTAATTTATATATATTATATATATACATAAATACTTTTCAGATGCATAGTTGCAGGAAACTTCAAAGGTACAAAAATGCGTAAAAATAATTTCTGAAAAATGTGTGCAAAGTTGTGTATGAAATATGAATGTAATATTATAACATTAAATTGTTAAAAATTAAAATATATTCTGCTATAATACTAGAGAGACTTTTTTTGAATATTAGGTCAATGTGGAAAACAAATCTTATATCTTATAAAATTATTTGTGTAAAAATTGCTGATACTTACTATAATATGTAATGAATATTTATCATAATTCATAGGTATATACTACCTATATAGGTAATATGAATAAATAAATATATTAACTAATTTAATAATGTCAATTTCAATATACTACCTAAATACCATTGGCAATTTAAAATTACCTTATTAATGTAGTTACTAAAGAAGTAAGAAATAATCAAATAATTATTACAAGAAATCCGACATCACCTGTAGTAATCTCCTACCTACTAAAAATAAAAAAAGTACGATTCTGGCATTACGCATTGATATTTTAATATTTTATTACAGCTACCTATATGGTCAACAGGTACTATGTACCAAGTATACATACAATAGTCTAGAACTATTTATAAAAAATGTATGTACAGGGTGATTCATTAAACATACTATAACCTCCCCCACCAATTTATCCTTAAAGTATGTATGTATTTAAATTCTGATTTATGAAATGTATAACTGTGTAAGTAGATATATTTTCACACCATATTTTTTTTAAACGAGAACTCTAAATCTACATTCATTCAGTGGTACAAAATAAACAACATGAATATCTATAAATATGGTTGCCTGAATGAACAACTATAGTTGAAAAATGTATTTTTATTCAAATTTCAAATTAAGTGTTAGCAATTGGCTTTATCCTTACTAAATCTGAATTTTATAGCCATGAAGATACCTACATAAATGTTGTTGACAATCATTTATGTATCGCATGTTCACCTATACCAAAATATCATGCATAATTTGTGTATCAGCACATATCGAAAAATAAAAGAATATAATATGTAATTTTTAAATCTGCGTATGTTACCCAATGCCCACTACATACTAAACAATGTAATACCAAATACTGTTTGAACATGAAAATTTGAAAATGATTATAATTCACATAATATAATAATAGTACCTATACACCAACCCATCCTACCCACCTATTGTACCTATTACAATTTACAAATTATAATAAAAATATGACTGTTATTATTAAAAAATTAATTGAATAAACTAATTTGTATTTAATTATACAATCACGTCTCGATAATTCTAATTTTAAAGGGAGGTAAAAATTAATTCGATTTATGTATATTTCGAATTACAAATAGTGCTTTAAGTGTACAGGAATTCCCTAGGATAAAAAAAAATTCGAGTTAACGAGACTCGACTGTATAATTAAATACAAATTAGTTTATTCAATTAATTTTTAAATAATAACAGTCATATTTTTATTATAATTTATAAATTATAATAGGTACAATAGGTACATATTGCAAAAAATAAATCTATACTCATACACTTCAGTTGTTTAAATGCATAATTTTGTCACTGTAATATTATGCATTTATATTTTGAAATAGAAATTAGGTAGGTTCTACTTAATATTTTAAAATAGATTATTATTTTGAGCATCAAATTTTAAGCTGTAAGTTAATAAAATACTTGCATTCTTGGTGTACTCCTAGTCTCTTCCAGTTCTATTATTAAAATGTTAAATATCATGATGTACAAAAGATATATGATAATTTGACGTAAAGTAAACGGACAATGCACCGTAAACAATGTACATAATTCAAAAATTCAATATGCGCAATTAAATTCTGACAAAAAAAAATCTAAATGAACAGCCTGATGCAGTGATACGCCAACAATTTACGATTAGAAGTAGGTAAGTATATTATAATCAAATTCAAGACATCCAAAATATCTAGCATTAATCGTTGCGTACTAAATCTTGTTTAAAAATGGAATCTACATTTTACGAATACTTAAATGAAATTATTGAACTGAAAAAAATAATAATTTTTTTAGTAAATTGAAATATTTTGAAATAATTAGTTATTTAAAACAATTAAAACTGAAGAAGAAAAAGATTCAAAATTGATGAAGAAATATGTTGTAATGACAGTACTATAAACCGAACTTTTTAATTCCATAAATTTTATATATGTATATACATTAAGTTTTTATTTGAACAGTATTCTACACTACCCGTAACATATACTTACCTATAAAGCCTAGACCCTATAGATGAATGCAATTGAATATGCTTATTCTTATTAGTAATAAGGCGCAATTTGAGTTTTAAATTTGGGGGGCTAAATAATTGTCATGTATGTACTTTGTATATATATGTATTTATATATATATATATTCCAGAGAAATATATTTGGAGGGCTACGATTGATTATGAGGGGGCTTAGCCCTCCCAAATTTCGCTAATGCTTATTACAAGTATAATACTAAATCAAACTACAAATACCGATTTAATGGTATATAATAATATATTGTAAGTGTAAAGTAAACATTATTAAAATCAATAACTTAACTAAACATTTTCCAAATTTCCAATTTACGTGTGGTATATATTTTTAATAGTAACAATTATGTTTTGAAGTTGTATTTAAGCATTATTTCTTTCTTTATACATACTTCGAGTAACATAAGAATAAATATTAAAATAGACTTTTTAGTTAATTTCAGGAATTGAGGGATTCAATCCCATTGCTTTCGTCAACTTTAAGCTAAAAGGCTTAAATGTGATAAGTATAAAATATAAACTGCCTATATGCTATGTAGATGTACTACAATATAATATTATTTTATCTGAATGCAATTTATATGAAAAAGGTGAGGGTGCTAAATATAGCCAATTATCATCCTTAAATTGCGCATTTGCAACTATGTGATTATACAGTTATAAACACATAGTTTTTAGTGAGTCTTATGATGGTCATAAATTACACGATTATTAAAAAATTAAAGATCATTTAAAATATTGACATTTTTGTTATTTCTAAACGATATGATGAACGTTATATATTGGGAATAATGGAAAAAACGCACTGTTTTACCTTCAGAAATATTGTCACAATTCAATTGTATAATAAGTATATTTACTCTAAAACCAAAATTGAGCGAGTTATACTCAGACTATGTAAGCACATTTTGTCTATATCGTATAAGACGAAGACAATATACATGCTGGTATGATACTATGATGTCCTCTTAAATAGTATCAAAATAATGAAAATAACCTCTCTTTGGTCTATTGAAACTTAAAGTTTGTAGTGCTAACTACATGCCCAGCACTACATATTCGAAAAAAAATTATAAAACTTTTCTAACAATATTCATACGATATATGTATTATTTAGTGTATGTATTACGATATATGTAGTGCTGGGCATGTAGTTAGCACTACAAACTTTAAGATTGAATAACTTTTAAAATAGTTTCCAACAAATTCCAACAATTATCCAACAACGTCCAACAAGTCCGAGAAGAGTTTGTTGAAATGTTTTAAGGTTGTTGTGCTAACTTTGTAATGCCAGTTTCACGTACGTCATTATAGGAGGGTTAAATTTGAATCCAATGATAATTATCATTGTATACGAAAAACGATTCTGAACGAAGATGATTTGTCAGCCTAGGATATAATTTTCAGTGGTTGGTGGAAAAGGTGGTTTATGTTTTAATACATCAAAATTTAAGTTTTTTTTATAATTATTATTAGCTAAACTTATGGAAAATCTTGTATTAAAATTTCAACTATAAGCTACTTATACAAAAATTTGTATGAATTATAACTACAAAATAATTTGCAAATATTCATGGTTTTGACGAACTTTCGTCAATATTTGAACTTCAAATGCTAATAAAAAAAATTTTGCCTATGTATTCTTATAATTTTTTAATCACTATAAGAAGAACTTATGAGGAACTTTGTATTAAAATTTCAAGTATTTTGATAGGGGCAAAAAAAATTTTATCGACACTTCAAAAAAAATTTTTCAGAAATATTGATAATTTCAGTCGTCTATAAATAGCTCAAAAAAAGTCAAAATATTTTGAAAATTAAATCATGTAAAGAAAACTCCAATCTAAAAAACTGGTAAAATTATCAAGTATCTATACGACTTATATTTTTTGAATAATAACAAATATTTAAAATCGTTTGAAGATAAATTGTTATCGTTACATTATTTTCTAAAAATTTAAAATTCAAACGCGCTTAAAATTTTTCCTATAATGATGCTTCGAGTTTTCTCTATAGATACTTGAAAGAAAACTTATGAAAAACTTAATGTTGTATTTTTTATCCTTAGATATTAACACAAACAATTTTATGATTTTTCAACTTAAAAATTACCTGCAAATTTTCACGTTTTCGACAGATTTCGTAAAAATTTGAACTATAAACGCTAATAAAAAAATTGTGACTAACGATTTTTAATTTTTTTAGCTACAATAAGAACAACTCATAAGAAATCTTGAATTAAATTTTCAAAATATTTTGATCATCCAAAAATTTTTTATCGACACTTAAAAAAAAAATTCTCATCAAATACTAAAATTTCAGTGGTCTAAAATTTTTTGAAAATTTAACTGTATATAGATAACACTAACATAAATATTTGGTGAAAATTTGAAGTATTTATAGTGATTAAATTTTGAATTACAACCATATAAAAAAATCGATTTTGTCAAAAACTGGTTTACGTAAAAATTCCCCTGTTCTGTTACTTTTTTAGGGTTTTTCCTGACGCTTTTGAAAACTATTGGAAATTTTTTACTTTTGACACCCCAAAGTACTAACTAGATTCACTTTCCTATCAGAAACAGGGCTCACTTTTTAAAATCGAAGCATTTTTACTGCTCCAAAACGTGGTGACAGACACAAAAAAAAACACACATCATTGTAAAATCAATAAATTCATAATCACTTCGTTCAGAATCTAAAAGGTGGTCAAGTGGGTAACGCTCTGCTGTACAGTAGATATCGAGTGGACCTTGGACATAGAGTAGGTCACTTTAATGAGTGTATTAAATTTAAATGCAATGATAGGTATCAATGGTATCATTGTATACGAAAAACGATTCTGAACGAAGATAATATGTCAGCCTAGGATATATTTTCCGCTGGGTGGTAAAAAGATGGTATATATTTTAATGACTTGGATACCTCAAAATCAAATTATGTAATGAAATCCCAATTTAAAAAACCTGTGGTATGTTTCAACTTTCAACTTTCTAAGTTTCTAGTAATTTTTAACTATAACAAATATTTAAAATTATTTGATAGTAAATCGTTATTTTATGAGTGAATTTTTCATTTTGTAAAAATTTACTTTAAATAAATTTTTTTTAATTGGCGAACGCTCAACTTCGTTTATAATTATTGTAAGTCAAACTTATAGAAATCTTGTATTAAATTTTCAAGTTATTTTGGGTATCCACTGCATCCCAATATTTTTCATCGACATTTCAAACAAAAAAAAAAAAAAAAATACTGAGAAAAATCAAAAATGTTATTTGTCTATACAACTAAAAAAAAACCTTAATATTTTAAAAAACTAACCGTGTACAGTTACGCAAACATAAACATTTTGTGAAAATTTTAAGTATTTACAGTGATTCATTTTTGAGTTACAACTATACATAAAAAAAAATCGATTTTGTCGAAAACTGATTTTGAGTGAAAATTCCCGTTTTTCTATCACTTTTTTTCGTAGTTTTTTCCGATTTTTTTTTTTTGAAAACTTCTCGAAACTTCTTACTTCGACCTGTATTATGCATCAAGCATATTCAATTTTGCCACTGGAAACCTCCTCTGAAGTTTTAAATTGAAATATTATTTCGACGAGTTATGGTATTACATAAACATAAAAAAAAAAACATACATTATTGTAGAATCAAATGAATCAATACATTCATCACTTCGTTCATAATCTAAAATGTTAAGGAGTTCAGATTCTAAAACTGTGGGTACTTAGCACCTCTCTCCACAAAATTGACATCTTTGTGCAATAAGTTTGCGAATCATGAAGTTTATACACTTGAAATACTTAATACATTATACGGACTGACGTAGGTATATAAAATAGAGACAACTATAAATTAAGATAATGTGTCTGTGAGTTGTGACTCACGACCGAATGATGTCATATTGGGTAATTTTCTCCCTGTATATGCCTTAGGGGCTTAGGATATTATTTATGATTCAAACTCCTAAGGTTAGCTACAATGGCGTATTTAAGATTTGGTCCAGGAGGGGAGGATATACGTTGGAAAACATAATTTCCTCGAAGGTGGGTGGGGGTACAACTACCAACATTATTAAACTTACTAGTAAAAAAACGACCAATAGGGGGGATCTATCCCCCATATCCCCCCTCGTAAATACGCCACTGGTTAGCTATACTTAGTCTACGTATATTTACCTAATTCGCAGCATTTCATTAGATCGTATAATATGTTAAATTTCTAAACCAAATAAAATTAATTTAATTACACATTCCATTAAAAATAAAAATTAGAAATCTTTATGGAGCTATAGCACGTACATATAATTACATAACTTAGAATAGGTATTTGGCACTTAAAAAAATATTCGATTATATGTATATTATGCATATATATAATATAAGACAATGCAATTTTCTTATCTTCTATTTAATATTCGATCTGCCTATAAAAAATAAGACAAACTTATGTTATGTAATACTGTTTTATTTCATTATTTATTTTCTTCAAAATAAATTATAAGTTTTTGCATTCATGACACTCCCTGTTTGAACATATTTGAAACACTGTAAATTCGATATATATATGTAGAATGTAGATACATCAACTTAATAATAATTAATAATTATTATATTATACTTATTAGCCAATGGCCAATCACTTGAAATTTGAAACACAGATTGCGTTTAGAAATTTAAAAATAAATCTCTGTGTATAATATATATTAATAATAACATATAACTGGTATGTCATTCATGTGAATCGATTCTATGCAATAGAAACCAGCTGAGCCTGATTTAGAGAAAGTTTGGCACCTAATATTATGTTTTATGTCGTACCCCTTGTATAGTTTTGACAAATAAGCGAGGGTAAGTAGGTTAGGTTAGGTTAATCTATGAATTCATACATGCATTTATTATTATTTCTATGTAAACATATTGTTTCAATTTAAAGTATGTAGATAAGTATCTATAGGAAACAAAGTGTAAGGAATATCTTAGGTGTATAATTTTAATGTTTTGACAATTTAAAACTATGTATAAAAAATAATAAAATAAATTGTGATAAGTTTCAATACCTTTCAATTAATATTTGTCGAATATCAACAAAATAACTAGAACCTTTATAGTTCGAAAAAATGATTAATTTCATCTACTTTCGAGGAACCTTGTATTACAATATCAAAACAACTACCTATTATATTATTCAAATAAAAATTATTTACGTTTATTGATAAAAAAAACTAAAAAGTATGATGAAACTTTTAAATATATTAAACTTTTAAATATTAATGAAAATTGAAATTTTACGATTATTCATTTTTGAGTTGAATAAAAAAATTCGATTTTGTCAAAAATTTATGTTGCATAAGTGTTCCGCTATTTTATATTTTTTTTTTTAGTTATTATTAAAGTACTTTGAATTGATAGCTTATTTTTTTTTAACTGAACTGAACTGAAAAAAAAAGGTTAGGTTTTATATTTTAACCTCTTGTTCCAATTTAACATTACGTATCGTGCAGGATATAGGTATGCTGTAGCATTTTAAAGCATTTTAACATGTAAACAATTATGTTCAATATGCGCATCTCATGCAACAATGTTTGTAATGCCAAAATATTCAGTTAATGCAATTTTAAAGTACAAGACTGATAACTAGATGGGATTAAATTAAAATCGTATTTAATAAATATTTGCAACCCTAATCAATTATTTAACTCATAGAGTAGTAACCTGGGGTATAATGACGCATGGGGTAAAATGAACTATCGTGTATAAATAATTTAATAATTACTATCTGTTTAAAAATGTTAATATGATTATGTTATCATAGCCAAACAAGATAAAACATTTTTGTCAACAGTTAATGAAGTTTTGGCGTCAATATGAGGAAAAGTATTAATTATATTCGTCCGATATAATATTTGAGTACCTAGTATAGAAGTAGTAATGTGTAATATATAACGACACGTTAGGTGTTGCTTTTATCCAATATATTCGTTTAATACAATAAGGTGACTAAACATCAAAAATAGTAATATATTAATATTATTAATACTATTTATGCAGAAAATCATATTGGGGTAAAATGGCTAAGTGGGATTTGGGGTAAAAGTGAGCAGTATTTCTTACACGATTAGTGGTTAGAGTAACCTGGGGTATAATGGCGCATGGATTCAGGGGTGGATCCAGAAATTTATCAAAGGGAGGGTAATTCAATACGTAACGCTGAATATAACTATTATTTCTCACAAAACACAATGTAATAAATGTGTATATAATAAGCTCAAGGGAGGGGTAATTACCCTATTACTAGCCGGGTAAAAATGGGGTAAAAAGACGCATTTGATAAAATTTCTAATTATTTAGAACTTTTGGTATTTGCTTTGGTAAAATCAACTTTTGACCGAAAAATTGAAATCTACATAATATTCATGATAGGAAAACAATATAACAATATTTCTAAAATGCGTGGGTATGCTACCATATAACAGCTGTTAAATGTGAAGTGCGCCATTTTAACTCAGGTTACTCTATGTATAGTGTTTTTTTAAATTACAAAAACTCGACTGAGGGTTAGTTGAAAATATCAACTATTGTTCATATCAAGGTGGATATATAAAATATATTGCAAAATATCTTCAAATTTAATAAAATAAAAGATCACTATTTTAAATGATATGTTTTAATTTACCGTTCACATTGCCCGTAACATATACAATATGTTACATGTGCTGTACAATGTTCATGTATACTGTATTTAAAGGAAAGTTTGGGGGTTACCTACACCTTCCCTTACCTAAAAATTTTTTATAGTTAATTAATTAAATTTATGAAACTGAATTAATTAAAATAATTTATTACATTTCCCTGATAATATAATGGTGGGAATCGTGCAAGTACGTACGAATTTTATTGGCATTTGCTTAGTATAATAATTAATAAATACATCAAAAACGATATATCGACAGATGACGGTTTAGGGGTTTAACCCCCCCCCCAGAAGTGAAACAAGTGAGTATAATTCTTTTTTAGAATTACATTAATAACATTTTATACATAGGTATATTTAAATGGTAACCCCCCCCCCATAAACGAATTCTGCATACGCCACTGACAGATGACAATAACTTATTGATAGTACCTGTATTGCCGGATTAGTGTTTTTGTGCTGAATACGGCATGATACTATTGATGGTCTGCATTGTTAATAGTTAACACATTTAACCTGAAGAATATTACTGTATTTCAATAGCTAATCCTTTCCTCGTTGACAAAGTTTAGCAATCATAAAAATATAATTTATTCACTGCACAAGTTAATATTAAAAATTTAAAATACCAATGTATTTAATTTGAAATACAACCATCGACCAAATAACTATTAAAATGTATATTTCTGAATTTAAAAGTATTGCCAATAGAAATTAAATCATGGAAAAGAAAACAATTGACAAACTAGAAAAAGACCGTCTGAATCACAGATATATATACCATTATATATAATATATAACTATTTTGTTTAGTATATATATCTGTGATCTGAATTCAGTTTTTGAGGCAAAGGTAATATACTAAAAAGTCTAAATATAACTGATTTTTTTTACAAATTTATACCATTGATTTATAATTAATGTTTATACTTACTTTTGAAATTATTAGTTACATTATCAGTTTTGACTTCAACATCAGAAATTCAAAACGCATGTTTTCTACCATTAACTATGCATAAAACTACAGAATCTACTATCTATAGATAGGCTATAGCCGTGTTTAAAACCGATCTAAACAACAATGTCTTAGGGATCGTTTTACAATCATAGTTTAAACATGACAAAAAAACAAGAAAATAGGTACTTACTGGTATAATACTAATATTTTCAACGTGTTACCAACACATTTTTGGATTTATATTGCACTAATAGTAAAGATAAATTATTAAACTCTTTAAACTTTTATCACCTAAAATTTTTAAAAAATTCTTGAAAAGTTTGAAATATTTGAGTATTTTACAACAATTTTTTAATTTTTAATAAAATATGTTAAACCATTAAAACTCTTGAACTTTAAGTAAAAGTTTATTTTAGTGCTATTATACTCGTATATTATAATATGTAAGATTAAATTTTTAAAAGTTAGAAAATTTGAATTAGCTTCAATTTTAAGTAGAGATCATGAAAACTTAAGTTCAACTTATCGTTAATTATTTATAATAACTGCAATATGTTTTTGTTTTATGGTATAAACAATTGTTTATTTGTTTTTGAAAAAAATATTACTATAAAAATAATTATTTTAGACTGTGATAACTAAAATAAATAGATTTAATACATATATATATATGTATGTATGTTATAATTAAAATTATTTTTAAAACTAAAATCTATAAAGAAAATCATATTTTACTTAAATATTAAAACTAATTACATATTTATTATTTAAGTAGAATAGTATTGAACTATAATAAAGATTAATAGTAAAACCAAGACTTGAAATATTACATAAAATTATTTTTTGTTAACAAACTCATGTATAATAAACAAAAACCCTATTTTTAACATATAAATAATAATGAATAATGCATAGTTTTATTATTATTAATATAATTGCATGTATTTTTTTATTGGCCAATACATTATTTTTAATACTTTATTATTATTTTTTTTAAAACTATCTTACATTTTTTAATGACTCTTTCATTAAGTTTATAGCGTTGAAATCTTCTTTGACTACTGTTTGCATTTCGGATATCATTGTTTGTTGAAGTTCCAAAAACTATACATACAATTGTAATTTCATTAATTATAATTTTTATGATATACAATTATAAATTATAAATAAAATATTTTTGTATAAAAAAAATTAATTATATTTTACACTTACATGTTTAATTTCTTCAGCTACTTGTGGAATACAACCTGAATTACCTTTCGAATCTTCTGATAGTTCTGAATTTTTTAATCGAACAAGTGTAGCAATTTCAGTTAATTTTCCCTTAAAACCATAATTTAAATTTATAAATAAACTTCAAAAACAAATCATTGATTATATATATTATACATATATACATAAATATCTTTAACATACTTGGAATCTTAATGGTGAATTAATATCGTTGTATAAAATTTCTAATTGATTTTTTATTGTTTCTTCTTCAGGCCTAAGAGCCATTCCTGCATTTAATATTACCATTTGACCTACTAATACTTTAACAATCCTGTGCGTTAATTGGTCCATTTTGTCTGTATATTGTTCAAGCTTAGATTCTACTCTTGTTTTTTTTCTAGCTAACTCTGATAATCTTTCAGAAATACTGTTAAGTGTTAACTTATGTACAGTAACCTGTTCATTATGGCATTTATATTTCCGACATAACTCTGAAAAACCAACAATTGGCACAGGTATGAATACTGCTGAATTTGGATTATCTGCTTGAGCTTGCTTCCAAACTCGTAAATCAATTCCTGTAAAATATAATTTAGACATGTTATAATAAAATTATTAACATACCAATAATATTTGTAATCAAAATACTAACATAATTTAGAAACATGTCATAGTTTGTCAAAATTTTATCATAGATTAGATTAATTCTTTTAATTTAATATTAAATGGTAAAATCTAGGGCACCACCACTTTTCATTAGAAACCAATAAATGTATACAATATACATGTTTACAAAGCTTTGAGCATCAGAGCATGTGAACTAATTTATAACATTATAGTTTGTCAATTCAAGTTAAAAAAAAAATTAAAGTGGTTTGAAATGGAAAAATAAAACAATGGGTACACTTAGAATAAGAAAATTACCTAAGTGTCTTTTCAAATAACAGATTCAACCTGAATTTGCATCTAATACTTTACAACCAACAATTATCATGCAAATAATTATAATTAAAATAAATATTTTTGAACAATAAACCTTTTAATATTAAAATGTATTATATTAGTATTATTACTTATTGTATTGTATTATTTGTATTATACTATAATTATGATCAAATCATACTCTATAGCTTATGCAGTGAATCATTATTATAATAAAGTTGTATAATTTATCAGATTCAATGCAATTTTGTAAAATTAAAATTTAAAAAAAATATAGTACATTAAAAAAATATTATGTAAAACAAAATATACCATCCCTCAATTATAACTTATAATGAAAATAGTTATTAAGAGTACTTTTTAAATATAAAAAAATTTAAAGGAATTCCATCCTTTCTCAATACAAAAACTGCTAATATCAGTTAAATATATTTTATCAAGTAACAAAACTTTTAAACTTAATCTATTATGTAATTATTTTGCTTAATGATAACATTTAAAAAAGACATTATGTATTCTAATAAAAGAAAAATGTATTAATATCTAAAAATTGTATTACCAGCCGGAGGATTTTCATAATATTCACGTAGATTTTCTTCAGTAAAACCAGTATATGGGAATATATTTTCTATACCCATACTTGATAATTGCTGCTTAGGAGCTGGTTGCATTAGATAGTTAATTATATCCACATTAGAAATTCGTTTTGTACTTCCTAAAATCACAGTGATTATTATTTAGTTTTCTCTAAATACCGAAATGTAGAGAACATACCATTTTGAAGTTTTTCCTCTACATATATTAAAGCCATTGATTTTGATTCTGTGTACCATTTTAATGTATCCAAATGTACACTTAAATTAGGTTTACTTCCTAAAACCGCAAATAAATTTGATGTTAATTGTACTTCTTGTTTTCTGAAAAATAAATAATAATAACAAGTCTAGATTAATAGATAATAAAATAATTGATGATTCACAAAAATGTGTTTTTTTTTAATGATTAATTGTTATATACATGCCAAAGGAAACTTTAAAACTTCAAATTAATAATAACAAAAATAAAAATGTATTATACTTAGTAATGGCATAAATAAAAAGTGATATTTAGTTATTAAAAGGACATTATAATCACTGGGTTGTCTCTATAGCTCAACCACAACCATGTTAAACACATAAGTACTACAAATTTGGCTACCGAAAAAACAAGATTTATAAAAAGAATTAAAAGTACATCAAATCAAAAGTCCATAAATATTTCTGTTGGTATAATGATTATTCTTATATCTGTTATCATATATTTATTTATCTAATGAAAATATTTAGCACATATTGTGTTCTCTTATTTAAAAGAAATACTATTTATTTTCATAGTAAAATGTAAAAAGGTAATTATTTTTTTATTATGCCTAAGGCAAGAATAATTTTATGAAATTTGGGGATCATATCCCATTCTTTATTTAGTTTTGACCAATTTTGCAATAATACATTAATATTATTATTTATTATTTAACATATGCACACCCACAAAAGAGATCCGGACACATCTATGTTATGCATTGTATCACAGAAATAATCAATACCTTATTACTTTGATTATAATTAAGTTGATGTAAATTAAAATTTCTATTTAACTATAATCACCTTATTTCATCAATTTTTTTGTTAATATTTATGGCCACAAGAGCATCTCTACTTGATGATGTTGGTTTTACACTGTAAGTAATAGCTTTAAAACGGCAGAGTGGGTTTTGGGGAGTATACTCAACTGGTGGCATATTCAATCCATAAAATCCTAAAAATAATAATATAAATAGGATAATTATGGTAACAAAAATAATACAGAATTATTTAAGGATTTTACCTTTTCCAGTACCCCAACAAGCTTGTAACAAGTTGAGTTTACAAATAACTTGATCTCTTTCATCTCCAAATAATTTACAATTTACAATTGAATTAATTACTAAATCATTAGCATTAGGAGGGAGTTGTTGTTGCTGCTGCTGTTGTTGTTGTTGTTGTGACTGTTGAGTAGTATTACCTAAAATTAAAAAAATTGAGTCATTTAAGTATACTAATTTTATACTTTAGCTTTAAAAAGAAAAACCCAAGGTGCCATAGCTCCCCCTCTTTGTATACTCTGGTATATCTAATTTCAACACCCAATAAATTACATTGTTTTATCAGCAGTGTTTTTAGAAATATAGTATTCAAGACGCCCCCTTCCCCTATAAATGTTCTGGATCCGCGCTTGTTTAACCTCACCCCATTTTGCCCACTGAGTATAATTATTATTTTATAATATAAATAATATGAAGTATTTTAAAAAAGCTCATTATTTTTATTAAAGACTTATGATAACTTAGATTTTTAAACTTAATAAGAATATATTTAAAATTGTAATTTATAATGTTAACTCATATAATATTAAATACATTTAGTCATTCAAAATTAAAATGAAGAAAATTACTTTTCTCATTTTTTAGCTATTTATAAATGAACATTGTTTATCAGATTAGCTTTAACACTATATATTAATAATAATCACCTTGACCAAAAGGAGTAGATAAATTGAATGGTGATGGAGTTGCTGCTGTTGTACCAAAGGGCTTTGCTCCAAATGATGAACCAAACCCTCCAAATGAAGGAGCTACAAGCATTATATAAATAATTAAAAATAGTTTTTTTATCTTAATAAAACAAATAATTCAAATCTGATTTACCAACTGATGCAGTAGGTTGTGATTGTCCTAAACCAGAAAAAATTGATTGTGATTGAGTAGCTGCTCCAAATCCAAATGTTGGTGCTGTAGTAGTAGCAGCAGCACCAAATCCAAATGTTGGTGCTGCACTAGTTGTTGGAGCTCCAAATCCAAATGATGGTGCTGCAGATGATGTTGTAGAGGCATACCCTTAAATAATAACTTTCCTTAGCATAATGTCATTATAAGTATTTAATATTTTTAATATTATTCAATTTTAAAGACAATTCAAAATTAGGATAATCTGTAACTTTTGAAGATGTAACAGTCAATATACTTTTCACTAATTTCATAATTTTACAATGCATTTAATTCTTAAGTATTAAGATATATTTTTTTATTTACATATTTCTAAATAAAATAAAATCTCATACCTGTATCAATATGTAACTTGTAAACATTTAATGGTAACAAATGTTTATTTTTACATGAAAATAACTGTTCATTATACACATAAATAATATACAACAAAATCAAAATCAAAATTTTAAAAATAAGGAACTTTTTTAAGTTTATAGAAATTTAAATTAAATCAAATAGTACTTCTATAAAAAAAAAATATCTCAATTTAATACTTTAAACTATAATCATTACCAAATGGACTAGCCGTAGTTTGTGTATTCACTCCAAAGCTGGAAGACGTAGGTGCGTTAAAACCAAAACCTGTCATTCTTAAACTACGTAACTATTGAGTTTCCGTTTCAACAAAATGCAATTGCAACTGTCAATCACTGATCACATTCGAAATGTAATAAGAGAAAAATAATAATAACAAGAATTGTAAATTATAATTATAATATAATTTGTAGTTTAAATCTTTCTATCAATTTACCAAAATATCTTTCAATAGTCTTAACGTCCTAACACTTAAACAAGTTAAACACTCCAAATATTTATTTAAAGACGATCCATCAAAGTTGAAACTTGAAAATAACGCATTCAGGCATTATCGTTATTATAGTAATATAGTTATCATCATTGTTGTATACCGTCTGGCAGTAGCATGAAAATGAACATTGGAATGAAGTTGGGTACACTTATAACCTCAAATTCAAAATATTATATATTATTTTTATCATTCGTCATCGATATCAAGGTAATAAAACATAGATTGTAGACTAGATTTTTTAAAACGTATAACCTTTTTTAAAAATATTATTTAAATATAATTATAAATATAATATTTAAATAATTTTTTCTGGGTTTCTGGATTTTTTCTAAGTAATAAAATATAAAAGACAATTTTAATATTTTGTATTTTCGGACTTTTTGTCCGACAGTAAAAATGTACTCGGACTTTTTGTCCGGCAATCAAAAAATGAATCCGGACTTTTAGTCCAACTTTTTTCATTCCGGACTTTTTGACCGTTTACCCTATTATACTATATAGACATCTGTGATGCAATATTACATTGTGTTATCATTTAAATATTCTGTATAGTTTTTATCACGGATCACGATTAAAGATACTATCTTTAATCGTGTCACGGACATAGATATTATAATATAATATCTATGGTCACGGATTAAGATATACCTATATATATATCTTAATTCGTGGTTTTTATTTTTAATTTAGTTAGAAATCAACATCATTTCTGATTACGTAATGTGAAAAATTGTATTAATCAACCGAAATTGCAAAATGAAATATTATTTTAATATGCCAAAATAATGCACATCATATAAATATTTTAACATACCTGTTAAGTTAGGTTAGGATACCTCACTATCCTCAGTACAAAATTAATGCAATTTTGGCAAGATAATAATGAAATAATATTTATACAGTAAATTAGAATAACATCTCACCTTAAAAAAAAAGATATTTATCTTAGTTTTTTAGTTATACTAATATTTTAATTAGTATGTTGATTTAATCCTGTACAACTGTACTTTAAAACTTTTACTTTCTAACTAGACATTAAGAAATAATCCAACATAACATGGTTTGATTACAATACAATATTATCTTGAATGAATTAGTAAGTTATTTCTATTGTGGTAAACACTAAAATAGTAAAATACTAATTTATTTATTTCTATTAATAATTTTTTATTAAGTTATCTGCTGATGTAACTAAATTAACACATATTTTATTACATTTACATCAAAAATCACCCTGAAAAAAAATAAAAAATTTAAAAACAACTTTTTTCCAAATTTTGTTGTATATCACTTGTAAACAGAACATAAAAATAACATTAATGATATTTTGAAAATATATACTTGTATTTTATGAAACAAAAACGATAACAATTAAAAATATTGGCTTCATCTTCCTAATACATTGATAATTTTTTTTTTTTGGAATGTATAATATAAATGAAAGTAATATCAAAAATATAAATTTATAACTTGGCACAAATAATTCAATAATGTTATCAATTTAATGTTTAATAAAAATATTTATAGTTCAGGAATATAAAATTGTTCAGCGAAATCTTCTACTTCTTTTGTAATTTCTTTGACACGGTTAACAAACACTGGATCTGTTGTAAGAGTGGATTTGAAGTTCACTAATTTTGGACCAGATACTTTTTGAGCATCCAATGCCAAGTTCAGACCTTATAAATTACAAATAAGTCATACAAAATGTAAAAACAAAAATATAGTTCCTTTATATAATATTAGTACCTTTGTGAATTAATTCAGCAACTTTAATGATATCATTTTCTTTCATTCCTCGTGTAGTAAGAGCTGGTGTACCCAAACGAATACCATAAGGATTCATTGCACTTTTGTCACCAGGAACTAATATTTAAAAATAAATTTTTTATAATATTTTAACTTGACCAAATAACTGTAATATATATTTCTAAATTAATTACCAGTATTTTTATTGCACACAATCTCTACAGTTTGTAGTGTAAACTCTGCTTTAGAACCTGTTAAGTTAATTGGTCGAAGATCAACTAACAACATATGTACGTCTGTACCATCAGTAGTTATTTTGTATCCAAGCTGTTTAAGAGATTCAGCTAATTGTCTGCAATTGCTCAAAACTCTTTTTTGATAGTCTTTGAATGTCTGGGTAGTTGCCAAGCGCATAGCAGCTGCTATTCCTGCAATAGCATTATTGTGAGGACCTCCTTGAAATCCTGGGAAAACAGCAGCATTTACTCGGTCTTCCAAATCATACATAACATTTTCACCAGTCTTTGATACTGATTTAACTCCTACATTAAAAAAATATATATATGTTAATTAATAAATTTTTAAGTTTTTAAGTCAATAAAATGTATTACAAAATTTACCTTTACGATAAAATATAACTCCAGCTCTAGGACCTCTTAATGTTTTATGAGTAGTAGATGTGACCACATCACAGTATTCAAAAGGCGAAGGAATAACACCAGCAGCTACTAAACCACTAATATGTGACATATCAGCCATTAGGTATGAATCACTAGCCTGAGCTATTGCTTTAAAACGTTTATAGTCCAATGTCCGTGGGTAAGAAGTTACGCCTATAAACAATTGTATAATCTAAGTAACATTTTTCCATTCTGTATTTTTAGATATTTATTAATACCAACCAGCAATAATAATATCAGGTTTAAAATTCTTTGCAGATTTTTCCAACTCATCATAATCAATTAAACCAGTTTCCATATTTACATGATATGGTAAAGTTTCAAAAAATATTGATGCTGCAGACAATCTTTTTTTTTGAGCCATTAAACCATGACTGATATGACCACCATCAGGTAAATCTAAGCCTATTTAAATATATTTAAATATTAATTTATTCTCACAATATAACGTCATGATGTGCATCATACAGTATAGTAAAAACATACATTTCACTTTTAATAATCAAATTTTTAATAAGAACTAAGAAGTAATAATGTACTTATAAACAAGCCATTTGACTTGGAAATAGTTGGATTTTTCTATTTTCATAATTTAATGTTTTTTATTTCTTATATTATGCCATTTGTACACCATTTAATATATTCAAACAAAATTTATAATTTTGCATAAGCTACTACTCTACACAACAGAAGTTACATTTTTATTAATGCTTAATATTATGTTAAAGTCAGTGGTGGTTAAACATGATGTTCAAGAGGGGGGGGGGAATAAATCCAATCCTCCCCAACCACATAACATTTGTATATATATAGTATATATCAGTTGATCGGGATGATTAAACTTTTTTTTTTGGTCTATCATGACAACCTAAAAAGACTCTTAGTATCATAAAAGTTTACTACCTCTGCCTCCTAGTATATACATATAATATGAAATATATACAAAATCAAATCCCAATTGAGAAGTGATCTACCAATCAACCCCCCCCCTCTTATAATCGCCATTGATTGAAGTTGCATACTATTGTATTTACAAATTGTTCGTTTATATTAATATTATTCATAAGCTATTTAACTCTAAAATTTGTTTTTAATTTATATTACATTTAAGCTTTTAATTATTCAACTCCTAAAATGGTTAAATTAATATTAATTATTGGGTAATAAGTATTTTTTATAAAGTTGATTTGAAAAACTGCATGTAATATGTTAATTTTGTATAATAATTGATAGTTAAATATTACAGAAATATAAATAATAATTTATAATAAAATATTTACCCATTATTCGTCCTTTGTTGCCTCCAATAAGAGCAGTGTAAGCTTCAACATTTGCAGGTGAACCAGAGTATGGCTGTACATTGACACCCCAAAGATTTGGATCCAAAGAAAATGTTTCAAGACACCTTTTTTGACATAAAACTTCAATCTGGTCAATTATTTGATTACCACCATAATATCTATCAAATGAATAATTATAAATTATTTAATAAATTTAAATAAAATGTACCTATTTCAAATACCTTGCACCTGGAAGACCTTCTGAATATTTGTTGGTTAAACAAGACCCTAGACATTGTAAAACCGACACAGAGGTAAAATTTTCTGATGCTATAAGTTCAAGTCCCTTCTTCTGTCGCCGAGACTCTTGACTAACTAAAGCATACAATTCAGGATCAGCTGTCTCCAATGGAAGACTTAAATTTGGATCATCCAAAAATTTTGTATTAGATTTTGCTTCCATTGTGCTAGTTGACATAGTCACTAATCTGAAAAAAATAAAGCATGCTTATAACATATTAAGTCTACCAAATTAATTTTATTTTAAATTAAAAATATTGTGAAGCAAGAATGAAAGTTATTTTACCAGATAAATTAACAAATGTAAACATTAATTTATAAAATTCCTAATAGCTACTATACATCATATATTAAACAACAGTAAAATGTAAATTCCAAACAACAATACCTAATATAAATAGGTAATTTCTTTTTAAAAACACAAGCAAAATTCTTCTTACTTGTTTTTGAAATGAAGCCGTTGAGCATTAACCAAGGTACGTAATATTGGACGTAAGTACATTTTAATTTTTTTTTTTTAAGTACCTAAGTAGGTAACTACAATTTTATTTTTAAGACTTGTGATTATTTTAATTGGAACTAAAATGTAACCAGCCAGAGTTCTTGTTCGATATTGTTCAAAGATCAAAGCTAATCTATCACAATACCGAAATATTATAATATGGCTGCAATATTACATTAAATGACATTCAAAGAACATAATACATAATATACAATAATTGGTTTGCTTACCTTTAGCCTTTAGATATCTCACACGTGGGAACGACAGAGAAATAATAAATGTGTTTGAGGATCTAATAGAAAATCAATCGAGAGGTAGGTACGAATGTCGGAACTGTTTCGTCACGACAAAATGTTTGTAGAGAACAATAATTGGCAATAATAATCCTCCGGCCACCAACTGCAATATTATTATATCAGTGAATATAATAACAAAGTATTGCGTAAGTTAATTAATTCAGAAATGATTTTTCTGATTATTTTAAATTGCTCAGAGCAGTCAGAGCTCAATACAGTTCAAGACGACCAGTAACCAGTGACCGCCGTCCGAATGGATACAGGATTGTGAAACAACTATATTAAACTACATAAGATAAAATAACAATAGCTGATAACGAATGGCGCTTTTAAAACGTGGTGCCTTATATAAATATGTAGTATGTGCACAGAATTATATTCTTCTGCAGAGGTACATATTTATTATTTACTCGTTGTGGCTGTAAGTAATGCAACATGTTGTAACAAAATACCTAACCTTAAAGATGATAGTAACCCCGATAGAATACGGGAATTGTAAAAAAATTTATTGAGGAGTCGTGAAATATCAGCAAAAATAATCCTTATTACGAAAAAAAAAAATCTCTACAATAAAAGTTAATTTATTATACTAGCTTAATAATATAATTAGGTCCAAATTTAAATGTCCTAGGTATATAATATAACAAGATACTCTAATAAATAACCAAATATGCCCTAAAGAATGCCAATTTTACTCAAAGCAATAATGAATAATGATTTTAAAATTTAAAAATGACTCACATATTTTGATAAACATGCAGATGACAGGAAAACGATGGTTTAACTTTTGGAATTTTTAACACTACTTTATTTTAAGTAAACTACCAATAAAACAAAAATAAAATACCAAACTTGGGCATGCACAATATTAAATTAAATTTAGTGCCTGTTGTATTATTGTCTTAATTGCTTAAATATTTTTAACATAAATTGTTTTTATTAATATTTTTATACCTAATAAATTTAAATGATATTATTTTTTGTTTTTTTAATACGGAAATTGTTTTTGTTCAACGTACTAGCAATCAGCAGAGTGCCTATGTATTAATAATTAAGCTCTGTAGTCTGTTTCAATGACAAAATATAATATGATATGATTTATAAATAGAAATAATTTTATTTAACTCATGAAACTTATGAAGGTTCTTTTTATTAAGTCTATGATTTAATCTGTAATATTATCACAAATCAATAGATAGTACCTACTATAGTAGTATAGTACCTAGATAGCCTATAAACCATAAAGGTTCTCTAATTTTTATAATAATCATTATCGCCATTCGTCACGAAGCACGATTAAATAAATTATTAATTTAATTCCATTTCTTTATTCGTGGTTATTACCATTGAGTATTGATTATAGATACACTTTAATATGATATAATGAACTCATTACCTACTCAAATTTTATTACACTCGGACTCGGTCAAAAAAGTTTTCACGCATTACATTATAATTTATAAAATTATTTCAGTGAAGTTTAATTAATACATTAGTATTTTTATTTATCAACCAAAATATTCTTTAAAAAATAATTAATTAATTTCTATAATAATATGATAAGGTTAGATAAGCGTGTTTGCGTATAAATACAAATAATACAATGATTAGAAAACCAATATAATCAAATTATTTTCAAATTTCCATTCACTTTTCCAGTCAGTGTACCTACTTACTACTTACTGTTATAAAGTCGAAGGGAATGCTTTAGTAATTTATTGTAAACTATCATATTTGTATACATCAAATTGTTTTTCATTACCATAAAGAAATTAGAAAAGTACGTAGTATACAACTTATACAAGTATAGTACGTTAATCACGGAAGTACCTACCAACTAAAAATCGTGTAGGTATAATATTATTCAGCTAAGAGTAGAGCAATCTTTTTGAAAAATTGCTAAAACTGTAAATAAATCGCATGCGACTGTTCAATATATTGTTAACTGACAAAAATAAATCAAAATTGAAAATTTTTAGCAATAGGCCTCGTTTAGGTTGTCCTAGAAAATTAAACTAAAAACTAACAGTGAACAATTCTAAAAACAATATAGTACAAATTAGAAAATCCCTAAACTATAGTGCATCATATAACTGGTAATCGTAATCCAAGACTATACATGGAGTAAAATATGTGATAGATAGAAGATACCTCAAACAGTGAGGAAATTATTGAAGCGATCCTAATAGATACAATGAGTGTACTCCTAGACTGCTAGACTTAAATAATTTATAAGTGCAGTTAAATAAAGGGAATATTTAGATTTCTCAAAAGCTTAAATTGATAAGCCTTCAAGTTTTTGAACTCTGTATTTTTTCTAACGAATATAAACTCAATGTTTTTTCATTTGATAGTAGAGGAAAAGTATGAAGAAAATCAAATAAACTGCAATTATAAACACGAAATGTATTAACAAATATTGAACACGCCGCAGTGGCAATATATATTACTAAGGGCCAAGGGGGTGTGTAAGTGCATCAGTAGTAGGAAATGTAGTATTTATAGATATAATGGATCAATATATTATTAATTAAGATATTTTGAGATATAATTTAAAATATAGTGTGGGAAAATTGAGTTTGGGGAGTTCATTTATTTTGCAACAAAACATAATGATGTAAAAAAACGTGTTAACTGTTAAAGAGTGGTTGATGGTTGATACATAATGTCCCTAAACAACTTTATACACCCCTACAGACACTGGATATGAGCTCTATCAAACATCTATGAGATGAAATAAGAATAAAAATTAGAATATATAATCAATAATGTTCGAAATAAGCAGCAATTAAAAAATACAATTTTATAATATAGAATGGAATGTAATTGATTTTAATGTAATAAAGTATAGAGTCCCCGAAAAGTAATGAAATGCAACCGAACATACAGTATTTGTTATGTCACTAAACAGGCGTGGATCTAGAACACATTTACGACGGGAGGGCATCTTGAATAAAATTTAGATAAAACGCTATTGGCAAAACAATGCAGATATACATACATACATTGTATACCAGAGTCTACGGGGGGGGAGGTGGCTTTTTGGCCCCCCTTGGATCCGCACATGTCAATAAGCTAAATGTGTGACGTATAAGCTTTCCGTTATACCTTAAAAAATTAAACGCGAATAAAAATCTTGATAGAACTATTCACCTAACCGTGTTGTCAGTTTAATTATCAAAATTTTTTGACTGAGTTTAAAATGTCTTACAACATTTTTAAATATATACTTTATAATATTTTTATTAGTTTTTATTTTAGATTATAAACGGATTTATATAAATAAATGAATGTATTGATTTTACTATGATATGTGTCTTTTTTTCTCTGTGTACACCATAACTTGTTTAAATGATGCTTCAATTTAAAAGTTTAAGCTGTGCTCAACTTGGCAAAATTAAAGTAGGGGGACTCTGTACACTTTTAAAAAAAGAGCATCCCCATCACTTTTTAAACATTACTGAGAAAATTATCAATTACAAAAAAAAAATTACTGTAAATATTAGGTATATTGTATATTATAGTTATACCTTATATTAAATGTATAACAACAATCTTAAAAGTAACTAAATAAAATACAATCCATTAACTACTTATTTAAATAGTTCCATTAATTATCATAAATAAATAAATTGTCAAAATTATGATGTTATCATGTGCATTTTGATAAAATTGCAGAATGATGCAGCGTGCCAGCGTTTCGTACGTCCCCCTTATAAATATAAGTAGAGGTACGCTAAAATTTCTGAAAAATTAGTTGGGGTACTTCGTCCCCCTGCGTCCCTCCAATTCGAGCACTGACTTTAAGGGTGGTATTTGGTTTGAAATTAAATATCCTTGGTGTATTATATAGAGGTCAAAAGTAAGGAGTTTCCAGCAATTTACAAAAAAAAAAATGGGGAAAACCACAAAAAAATGTCAGAAAACTGGAATTTTCACGCAAAATCAGTTTTAGATAAAATTGATTTTTCATATTGTTGTGACTTAAAAATGAATGCTTGAACCTTGAAATGTTCATCAAATGTTTGTATGAGCATTATCTATACACGATTAAAGTTGTTCTGAAAAAGAAAATGTAGATGTTCAAAATTATTATCCGAGAAAAACTCAAATCAGTACTTTGGAATTTAAACGTATATTTTACTCTACAAAATAATGGTATAGTATAGAAACCCTTAAAAATTAAAAGTGAAATGATTGCAAATATATTATCTACATACGAGATAGATAATACATAATAATATATTGTAGATAGGTAATTATTAATAAATGTACTTATATGTATAGGTTACAGCATATACGGCGCTTTGTTAGTGGAGTGGATTTCCCTAACAAAATAGTCCCTGGACCCTTATAAGTCATGATCTTTATATAGTAAAAATAAATAAAAAATATTATATAAAACCATTGATTATAAATACTTATAAGTATATTATAATTTATAATCAATGCTAAAGCTTATAATAAAATAATATACACAATACCTATGTCCTATACATATACCGATATTAATTAAGTTCTATATTTTATCAATATATATTAAACTATTTATTTATTTTTTGTACTTGAAACTTTAAATTAATAATTTATAAAAGTTATAAATAGATATCTATTGAGACATCGAGTCGTGCGTTTATATCATTTAATATAAATTATGAATATTCAAGAAAGTATATTATAATCACTAATTAGTAATTGAAAGGTATATATGAATATGATTAAACCCTTCCAGAAAAATGTGCTTTGAAATAAAATTAATATCAATAATAACGTTGTATCATGAATTAAATTAAGTTTAAAATGCACTGCTGCACACGTTACCAATAAAAAATAATAACAATTTAGAAAGATTGTCTTATATTTACCTATAAAGTAAAAAATGTTGTACTAATATATGTATATCTACAGCAATAACACATTACACATCAATAAATAAATTATAAACATGTAATATTAAACAAAACATTATGTAACTCATGTAACATTATAATATGAAACTATTATAGTCATATTTATGTACGTAGGTATAAATTAAATTTTACATAATTTAATATAATACATTAAACTTATAAAATAAAATTATTCTACAAATTGTTTCTCACATAAATGACCTTTGTTCATTATAACTTGTGTTAATTTAATTTTGTTAGCAGAATCTAATTCTGAATTGTTAGTACGTCATCACTTCCTTAAAATAGTACAGTAATATTATGAATGGTTTTTTTAAGTATCTACAGTGGATTATGGATCGTAATAGTACAATTTTTGGGTCCTCCCCAGAAATATATTTTGTGAGTTGTAAAAACAATCTGCAGATGCCAAAGCTGTATATAACATTTGGATTCAATTATACATTTATTTCGAATTTCGATAGATTGATAGTATAAAAATAAAACATAAATTATTTGTATTAATAAATTATGGTATATAGTACCTACAGAGAATCAAAAATTATAAGTGAAATAAGTTTGAGAAAAATATGATGGAGTATTATATTATTTAATACCTAAGCGAGTTTATGGTTGATGAAAAAAAGGTATAATTTTTTTCCCTGTGACCAACCTGATGTTTTTTTTTTTTTAATTTTGGGTCTAAATGTCTCAGGTTATGTACCTAATTTGATGTCATCCAGTTTAAACATTAAATTGATTAAGCCAATTAAGGTTAACTTAAAGTAGACTAATTAAAACGCCGCTAATGTGTGTCTTAAGTAGTAAAATGCCTATAACTGGCTTCTTAATCAAATAGAACACTTTTTAAACTCTTGTAGGTACCCTAAAAGCACCAAACTCCTCAGTTAACCATGTAGAAATTTTTTGATTTTTACACATATTATTAGAAAAAAAAATTAGCTGTTTTAATTGTAAATAATAATTATACAATGTATTATTTTTTTTTGAAACTTTAACAGTCTTTTATTAAAACATAATGTTTTTGCAATCGTAAATAATTAAAGATTGTTAAAATCCCAACAAAATTAAATTGGACTAAAATTCTATTAAATTATAAAATTTTAAATAAGGTTCCGACGAGCTTTAGAGACGAAACGTATTATACTAGGTACTATAGACCTGCAAGGGCCGAGCCGGTCCGGTCCGGTCCTCAAAAAGCCCGGCCCGTAATGATGTTGGACCGGGCCGGGCCTTTAAAATAAAATAAAGGGTTGGACCGGGCTTTATAAGTCTTGAAATTTTTTCCGGACCGGACCTGGGCTTTTTTTCGTAAACATTTTTCGGGTCGGGCTGGACTTGACTTTGAATATAAATTAAAGGGTTGGACCGGGCTTTTTTAAGGATTTTTCTTCAAAAATAATTAAAAATAATAATTATAAAACCAAATTGAATACTGGTACAATTAGGTTCAATCATATAATAATAAATATATAATATAATGATATCTTTATTCGTGGGTATAATAATGCTATTTATATACTATAATATGTCAATACAAAATAAAACAACAACACACTACTAAAATAATATTAAGGTATCTGCGGCATTATTACTATAAGATAAAATAAAAACGGTTATTTGGAATATTTATAGAAAGTTTGTTGCGTTTGACTAAACAATACAGATTGCATGTTGATACAACACCAAGGTACGGTGCTATTACTAGTGTAGCAATCAGTACTAGTTCTAACGCATACCACGTACCTATTACCTATTTAAGTAAAAAAATGTTGGACTGGATCGGGCCGGGCTTAAGGATAAAATTAATGGACCGGACCGGACATTTTATGAGCTTAATATGATTTTCGGGCCGGGCCTGGGCTTTTTTTTCACAATATGGTTTGGACCGGGCTTAAGAATAAAATTGATGGATCGGACCGAGCCAAAAATATACGGCCCTTGCAGGTCTATAGTAGGTAGTACGGTGTTAAACGTAAGAATGTACAGGCGCTACGACAATGCAACTGAGAGAACGTTTGAAATAAGTTGATTTAATTTTTTTGTTGATTTATGCCATTTTGTCATATCATGGGACGTAAATTAAGATTTACAATGTATTAATTTAAAATGTAAACTGTATTATGTTACAAATTTGTATTTTTATTATCAGTACTCATGTAGTCATGTATTAATGCTCGAGTTAACAATTTTATAAATAGCCGAAGAGTAAAGATATACTAGTAAGTATAAAAGGATTGTTTACAGAATAAGAGTATTTTTATTAATTCATAAAGGTATAAGCATTATAATTAATAGAAATATAGAATAAAATATAAAAATAATTGGTTAGGAAGATAAAAATAACAGCCGGCTTAGGATATGAGATAAGTGGTTTTGTAAAACATCGATTAAAAGAGAAATTAGTGGACTAAATAAGGAATTTAAGCGAGAAATTAATTGTTGTGATAACCTTTTAATGTCAATGTAATATTATAGCATGTTGCATGTCTGAAATACATCTTTCGATGTAATTTCATAAAATATCTTAATTATATTTAGATAAAAAATTAATTTCCTATGAAAAAAAAAAAAACAATAGTTTCGCTAAAAATTGAAATGTCGATGGCTTTGAGTAAATCTGTACAAATGTCTAAATTTTAGAAATACCAATAATATAATTTTTTTTTACTTTTTACGTTTGCTTAATTTGCTTCTACTTGTAGAGAACCCGACTATAATATTGTAAAATCTTTTGTTTGTTTATTTCAGTCACTATGGTTACACATAAGATGTTGAGTTTAGTGTTAGTTGGACTCCTATTGTCATCTTCTGCCCATGCTGGCCCGTTGGCAGCAGGAGTTTGTTATGCTGGATGTGCAGCAGTAACAGTTGCCTGTTTTTCGGCAGCTGGATTCACCTTTGGCACCGTCCCTGGAGCAATTATTGCTGCTACACCCGCGTTAGCCGCGTGTAATGCAGCCTTTGGGGTTTGTGAAGCTAGCTGCATCGCAGCCTTAGTCGTACCTGTACCTTAAAAATATTTTCATTTTAAACAGCTCTAAAAATTAACTTCTTTTTCCAATTAAACATAACAATTTTTATTTTAATACACTTATTTTGCATATTAAATACATTTGAGAATATCATCATAACTAGAAAATATTTTTTTGCATATTGAATAACTAAATGTTCTAAATAAACTCCTTTTTTTCTTTGATTTTATTAATTGTATTTTTTTATTCAATAAACTATTGCTTTTAATATTATAATATACAGTGGTTCTTTTTTTTTGTTATTATTGATATTATAAGCTCGATGGCTAGGACGGCTAGGTATAGTCCATAGGCCTATAGCCATTAGTTACAATTTAAATTGAGTTGACATATTTACAGTTTCAACCATAGACCATAATATATTAGTATACTATGTATAAGGAGTTAAAGGTCTATATTGTTTTAACAAGTGTTCTTATATATGAATAAGTACAATATTCAAAGTAAAGGGACTAAAGTGAGGTTACATATTTTTAAATTTAAATTTAGTACCTACCTGTTGATTTCAAGAATTTATGGATTAGTGTTATCCTTTGTTATGGGTCGAATGAGTCTAACATCAAGGATCATTATCTAATCCGGTATTTTGTTGTCAGGAAGAACACAATTCTTCATGTTCATTATTCCATATTACTTTATTTTCGACCTTTTTTTCTACCCAAATTCTGTATTTGAATGCGATGTTGCCATATGTTAGGAATACAATTCTGCACTTTTTTTTGGAACTCGATAGAATCTGGTTATCTATTTCCACCTGAATTATAGGCAAGTGAACCATCAATTAATCCTTGGTAACTTACATTTTAATTTAATTTTTCATAATATTAGTTGTTTTCTTAAAACCACAAATGCAGCAGAAGTTTCCATAAAATGTACAACGGCCAATTTAATAGTTCTCATTTCTCATCCATCAATGCATAAAAAACATATTTGTATTCTTTTGTAATATTTTTAAGTTTATAAAATTATGTTTAATTGTACATTATTTTGCATTTTATTAGATTAATTTAACAACGTTGCACCCAATTCCTATTGTATTTCGATGAATACGATAAATCGTATTTCCCTCTCGTGTGTGTCGATCTTGTTCATATTTGTGGTTCATTTATACTACAACATATTAAGTTTATGATAAAATAATTTAATTATTGCTAAATGGTAATGTTTTAGTTTTTTTATTTATTTATCATTTTAGATTTTAAGCGGAGTGATGAATATATTGATTCTACAACGGTTTTTTTTTAGTATATAGTATATACACGATAAGTAATATAAAAACTGGTTCGAGTTTCAACTGAGGAAAATTTTGGATAGTAAATTTGATTTATATGGTTTGTGCTTTAATAAGATCAAAATTATAAATTATCACTATATTTTTATAATCAGGAAAAATAAACAACATTTTAGACTAACTGGAATTTGTACGACTAATTTAGTTTCTTTATTTTCTTATAATTCAAAAACGAATTATTGCAGGATTAAAATGTTCGTATCATAATATAATTACGTAAGCAATATTAATTATTATTTGGATGCACCAAGACAAATCCCATGTGGGCATTTGGCCCATTACAATAAAATATTAAATGGCTCGATAATATTTTAAGAATGTGGTAATTCCGTTTTATGCCTTTCAAGTTTCAACAGACTAATATACAGGCGTATACAGTATAGCAAGGTAATCGTTCAAAATATCCAAATGTATCAATTTTTCCGAAAATAAGTACATTACAGTTTTTACTCAATACTTTTTTTTTATTTAATAAGAAATATACAACTATACAATTAAGAGGACTTTATACCCGCATGTGTTGTTTCCGTCTTACAAGTGTGTAACATGGCATATTTTACGCTCCGCAGAACACGTTTAACTACGTTAATTTAAAAAATAGAGTAAATTGACCTCTTATAAAATCTTAAGGTAAGATTATTATCTAGTGAACCTCATAGGTTTTTCATTATATTTTAATTTTTAAGCGAGTTTGAGTATTTTAAAATTGTAAATTGCTTGTAGATTTTAAAATACTCATAATAAAATACAAACAAAAACTAAATGTACTAACTATAATTTATTTATTTATTACGATAAATTAAAAATTACTTTTTTCGCCATTCATTTCTTGGCTCATAATATTTCCCAGCTAATAATATGATCTTTTTTCCTTACATCCTTAAACTCTGGTTAAGTCATGTCGTACATTATTGGATGATTTTTTACAATCAGTATAAATTTTTCGGTAGTATCTTTTTTTGAGAGAGACATGTTTATAATTAAAAAAAATCTGAAATATTCTGGTACTAAAGTATAATAGTAATTGAAAATACAAGTGACATGAACAGCTTACAGTAACAATCGCAAATGATCTCAAATCATTGAACAATTTATAATATTATACAATTTTTAATAAAATTACATAATATGTTCAAAAATAACGTTTATTGAAAATTTGAAAATAGACATTTAGATTTAATAACTAGCGTTCTTGGAATAATAAATGAGTCTAGACAGTGCCTTTAATAATTATTAATTTTATATTATATTATTTCCTATTAATATATTTTGCCTTTATACACTTTTATATACAAATACGTGAAATAATGTACCTATATTAAAACTTGTACACAAACATAAAATACCTATAGGTACCTACACACACACACACACAAACGTAATTGAGTCTATAGGAAAAAAAGCCCCTATAGCAACATTTATCGGAAAAAAAAAGCCCCGTCATAGGAAAAAAAACCCCATACCAACCAAATACGAGTACATTATTCTCGAGATTATTCTTTTTTATTATGATTTATATAATTAATTATAATCATAATATAATATATAATCACTATATTTTTCTATGTAACACACCTTAACATACCTATCCAGTATCCATAATCAGCATAATCTATTATATTATTATGGATCTAATTTATTATACTAGGTGTCTAGGTAATACATTTATTTTATTAAAAATGTTGTTCAAAATCACAAAATATAAACAATTATATCAAAATATAATAGGAACATAATAAATAGTTCAATAAAAATAAATTAAATAAATCAATAAAATATTTAATTACCTATAGCTACAAATTTAAAAAATGTTAAAAGGTAAAAAATTTAGTAACATTGCTTTCTAATATTGTGGCTTACAGCCTTAAGAAAATCTAATATAGTTATGTCATTATTTTTTATTTGTACACATAAATTTTTTAAGCGGTTTTCTATTAATTTCTTTGTACCAAGTTTTGTACTTCCTGCATAATCTCCCACATTACTCAACGCCAATTTTGCTTGGTCTGCAGCAACTTAGACAGAGACCTAGAGAGTTGTTAATATTATAATTTATAAATGATAAAAAAATTTGTTATTTTTCTAACTTGCGAGAATTAAGTACAGAATATATTTAATTCATACCATAGTAATTGATTGAAATACAACATTTAAATTAAAAACAATTTGTTATAATTTATAATTAATAACTAAAGTTAAATGTTAATACCTAGATAATGGATAACTAACGTATAATATTAGAATATCTATGTTTTATTTAATAAGATGTCATATAAACATATTATTTTCTATTTACAAATATCATAACACTCATTAATTCATAATTCATAATTATATGTACAATAATAAAATAAAATATAATATGTATCTAGGGCCTAGGCAGTAGGCATATAAATATTTTATGTTTTAGTGTGACCATATTTTTGGCTACCTATAATAGCTTAGGTTTGAATAGTCTTTTTTAATTTCATACTGCATATTTAGATAAATATTAATTTTATTACTGACGCTAAAAATTTTTTATTTTCAATAAATTCATCAAATTCTTGATTTTTAACGTAGTTATTGACTTATTGTACTTATAATGAGACATAAGTATTAAATTATGGGTAATACTAGAATAAAATCCCACTAAAAGCGTTGTACTCTACCCAAAGGTTTGATAAAAAAAAAAATAATAATTAATACCCATTATGACAAGAGATTCCTCCATTTTTTCAATGTGTACTGTGTATTTGTCTATCAGATATTTAAATTAATAAATACCTTGCTTTATCGTTTTATATTTTATGGACCGTTTGCTAGTTTAGGTAATTATGTTGTTCTTAACGGATATAATGATAAATATTATGTTAGAAATCTTTCATGAATCTTTTGTAGGTATATACCTATTCGGTATTCCGGAATCCGGAGTGTATTAAAAAATATGAACTTTTGTACGTCCATGTTCACACTTGAAACCAAATACAGTTTCAACTTAAGTGCCTTATTGGCGATTTTACATATTTCTTGAAAATTTTAGAAAAATCAATACCAATCACTATCTATCTAAATTAATTAAATGCAGTCAATGAAGGTAGAAATAATATAAATTACAGTTAATTAATTGCGTTTCATATTTTTGCAATGAATGTGTTTTTGTAGCCATGTACCTAGATGTAAATGAAAAAAATATATGATGGAAGACGTCTAGAGCGATATATTCAAAGTAAATAATATCTCGTTGAGTATTAAAAATGTCGATTGTTTATTATTATAATAATATTATAATTTACATTAATATAATATGATTATTAAATATTAATTGTTGGGGCGTCGACTGGCATTAATAGCGGTCAATTATTGTTGATCAATAACAATCTATTAGACTCTATAATAATATTTGCAAATTATATTTTAATATAAATCAATCAATAGCACGGATATTGATAATAATATATTTGTGGTCATAGGTCAATAATAAATTTAATACATTATGTAGTTTTAGTAATTTATGACTGGAAATATTTTTGTTGGTAGTAGGTATTAAAAATAGTTATTTTAAACATTTGTCAACTATTCTAGACATTACGGAGGGGAGGTCCAGGCCCTTTTTGATATGACCTTGGTTACAGATGAATGTTGACGGTAAGTCAATAGCGTATTTGACCATTTGGGCAAACGTGGAATTTGAATTTGAATAACAATAATGTAATTAATAAATATTTAGCAGGTAGGTAAGCCAATAAATTATTGTCAAAAATATTCATATATTATAATAATGCTTGAGTTGGAGTTGTGGTTACTGGTTACAATCATTGAATCATGCACTCGGGTGGAAAGTTTTTTTGGTGCATCACTAATAAAAATATAGTCAATGAAATTAGTCCTGGTGAATAATGTGACAATGTGACATTTATATTTAAATATTATTATAAATTAAATGATTATTTTATTAAAACTGGTAATACAGGGTGATTCATTGAACATTCATTATTTCAAAAAGTGTTGACTTTTTCAACATTTTTAGTTTCATACTTTTCTAAAACTATATAATACTTTTATTTTTTACACTTATAATATAGTAATAGTGAAATCACTATCGACTAGATTTTAAAATGGCAACCTATATTTAAAATGTAATAGGTATAATAGGGCTAAATTATTTTTCATTTAACCGTAACTATTACTTACGGTCAGTAAGTGAGTTATAGCTGCTCAAAGTTGGTTAGTACCATGATAAAATATTATATTTATTTAGCTTATTTTATCTTGGTTAGTACTTCGTTTGATGTTTTCAGGTGTTCATCCCACACATTATTACGGCTGTATCAAAATTAGATATGACAATATTATGTTATTAATTAATAATTATTATTGTTATTGTATGTTGGACAATTTATTGATTACCTATGTCCTATAGTATAGGCATAGAATAGTATTCTATGGTATAGGTAGTACTGTATTAGTCAATTCTAAATACAACGTTGAACGTAGATCTACGAGTACAGGTACAAAGTT
>VUJU01000749.1:0-39753 GCA_009835225.1 Aphis craccivora | reverse complement strand
GTTGCGTTTGACTAAACAATACAGATTGCATGTTGATACAACACCAAGGTACGGTGCTATTACTAGTGTAGCAATCAGTACTAGTTCTAACGCATACCACGTACCTATTACCTATTTAAGTAAAAAAATGTTGGACTGGATCGGGCCGGGCTTAAGGATAAAATTAATGGACCGGACCCGGACATTTTATGAGCTTAATATGATTTTCGGGCCGGGCCTGGGCTTTTTTTTCACAATATGGTTTGGACCGGGCCGGACCGGGCTTAAGAATAAAATTGATGGATCGGACCGAGCCAAAAATATACGGCCCTTGCAGGTCTATACTAGGTACCATTGACAAGGCCGTAAATGAAAAAAAATTTCGGAGAAGTTCAACATTTTTTAAAATATATACCTATAATAAATAGATACTGAACACTTGTCATTTTTACGTTAAAAATATAAAATTTCATTATTATATAGTATTATAGTTATTGAAAACATATAAGTCGTCATTATATTGTTATAATATTTAATTTACATAATAGTTAATTATATAATAATAATAAAAGTATTTTTACTTTTAAAAATTTCGTGGGGAGAGGTCCGGATCCCTGGACCCCTCAATTACGAGCTTGATCATTGATTATAATTTATAAATAATGATAATATTATTTATGTAGGTATATTTTTTAATATATTTAGGTATATTTGTACCATGTTTGATGTTATTCACGCTATTGCCTATAATACATCAATAAATGACTATATATATCAAAAACTAAACAAATAATAAATACCCTAGCGAGGACTGATTCAATTTTTATTTTTTTACAAATGCGGAGTGGCTTTAACAATACTTCTTAAATAAGAGTACTACCGCGCGTCTTAGCAATACAAAAATGTTGGTACTTTTATCGAGTTTGAAATTCTCATGTGTAGGTACCAGAATTTAAACTATATATTTAGTTTGTTCATATTTGTTCTGTGTTCACTTGTTCATCGTAATATATTATAAAAATAACCGTTGATTTCGTTTCTGGTTATTTAAAAAGTAATACCACTGGTATGATACTATGATATAAAATACCTACTGCGTTTTGATTATTATTTATTACTGCGAGGTTCTGTGAGTATCCTTGTTAAATAATAAATCATTATCTTTAATCATTCCCGAAAACCTACCACGTAGGATTAAGACATACAAGTCTGAAGTCGATAACCCAATAAAAATATTATAAAAAAAAAATGGTAGATACATATTATGCGAAACGTGCGTCCCTACAATATGTATATTGTATACCTAGTATACCCACCAGAGGATGTCTAATGACTCTAAAGTAGACCTTTTTAGAAAGTGACAACGGATTACTTTAGAATCATGTCACCTTTAACCACTAGAATTAAATACTGCGTCACTAAAACTTCAAAATAATAAACAATCTTAGGCGCCATGGGAGCCGACTGCGGTATTCAGACAATTGACACCCGACGGTTTTGCCGATTTCGGACTTTTTGCATCCGATATTTTTAGAACACAGACAATTGACACCGAGCGATTACGATTACCATAATCGTGATTCGCGAGTAGGTGTAACTGGTGTACAGGTGTAAGTACCTATAGGCAATATAATTATTATATGGTTAGGTATATAGTAGAACTAATAATATATCAGAAGGTTGGGACAATAAGTTCCAACATTTAATTAGATTTTAACATCCACATACATATTATATTATAATATTTATTGAAGCTTTACAAAATATGATGAGCTCATGAACTCCATAACCACAATGGAGATTTTAAAACTAATACAGGTATACAAATAATTTATAAAATTAAATCAAACGAAGAAAGGCTTAAACATAGATTAAAGGTATGTAAAACTTCTTAATTTAAAACAAATACTGAAATTATTAATTTTTTAAAAAACGTATCCTACATAATTAAACACTAAATTTGAATATTATCTTTTATTTTTATTACCTATTATTTATAATTATATTAATAAATTAATATTTCTTTTAATTTTATTAAAATAAACTTTTGAATTATATTATTATATTAAAAGATTATACGCTGATTATTCAGTATTCATAAATTTTATATTCGGTGTCAATTGTTTTATCAGCGGGTGTCAATTGTCCTATTATTGGGGTCTTACATTCGCCGACTACATGGGTGCTCGGGGACCGCAGCCCTCATAGAAAATATTGAGATTTGAGTTTACCAAACCATGTTTACAGAATAATATATCCGAGATTCGAGAACAAAGTTTAAGAGAAGACAGTTAAAAATATAGACATAAGTAGTCCACTTCCCGCGTCTCTACTCTTTAACCACATATTTTAATTATTTTGAAAGGCAAAAGTTAGGGCTAATATAAGTAGTAAAATCGACCCCCATTGGCATTTACTAAATCTAGCGCCTATATGATCTTAGTTGTATATTTAAAAATTATTCTATTATTAAAAAAATATATATATATATACAGTACACAGAAAAAAACGTTTAAAAGGTTGATATTAATATGATTTATAATTATATGATTTTTTTAAAAATGTTTTTCTTTTCTCGTTGATATTTTGTGTCATCCCTAAGCTGGGTCCATGTCACCCTGGTTGAGAATTACTGAGTTAGCCGATATTACATGTACATATTATGATACTAATTACTATAATAGGACTTAAACTGCTTACTGTATTTTTCTAAAATAATTGTTTTTTTGGTATCGATTTGTACTGGCTAATCTTCACTTTTCGGAGATATCTTTAGTCTTCTATCTTCATGAAAGCTATAATCCAATAATAAGTATAATAAATGGTATACATTTAATGCAAAATACTTAGACCATATACAATTATACAATTCAATTGTATATGAATATGAATTAAAGTATAGGATAATTTACAAAAATTTTATGATAAAATTGTCGAATTCGTCAGTCATTGTGGATGAAATGTCGCCGAGCGGTGTCGGTCGTCTGGGACAATCAGTCTAGATGCCAAACGCCGGTTGAAAGCTGATAAGGTTCCGGCGGCAATCAGTGATGCAACGTGCCGGGATTTTCCCGAGAAGCGACCAAACGAGGGAGCACGTCCGATCGACGATCGGTCCATATTATTCGCTTCATTTGCGGAGCGGACTGAGCGGTACTGTTCTTCTGTCGTTGCCTCGTCGGTTGTTGACGTAGCGTGTGGGTGGGTGGGGAGGTGGCGGTGTTGTTTGAGGTGGCAGAGGAGGAGCGCCGGTGTCGGTGACGGTGATGGTGATGGTGACGTCGGTGGTGGCGGTGCCAGTAGTAAGTAAAGTTGTATTATAGTCGTACGTGGTGTAGTTGGTCGTATCGCCGCCGTCACCCGCGACGCAAAAGCGGGACCCGCCATTGGCCGGCTGACGGCATTCCGACGGCCGGGCTCCCCACCACCATCCCCGGGTACTGGGAAATCTGGAACCGCTCTGCCACCGGCGCCGAGACAGCTCTCAATCCCAGTTGTCCGCGTCTCGACCGTATCGTTTCGCGTTACGGCCATATTTCTTTTGTTTTGTTTTGTTTTGTTTCGTTTATTATTTTTATCGAATTAATTTCACTGTTATTATTACCGTCATCGTCATCACAGTCATCATCGCCATCGTCGTCTTCTTCTATAATATTTTTTTTTTTTTTTTTTTATTAATTAATAACACCGATTAGGCGTTTTTGTTTTCAATTTCCCTCGTACGTGTCTGGAATATTCCGCACAGCCCTTGTGAGTCGTCGTCGTCTTGGTTTAATAATCATCGTACTATTTTTCATCTGTTTCTCTCCGTCTACCTCGATGATTCGTCATTTCCCCGCTGAAAATTCGTCCATGTCAGGAATGAAAACATAAATACCTGCCGTGCGTATGGTACGTATTGTATCATTACGGTAATAATCGTCGACGTCCGTGTGCGTTTCCTGTGCTCGTGCATAACTACTTTATGCCGACAAACTTCGTTCCCGTGGAAAGCAATCGTCTATACCGCTAGACTTCCGGAACGCCGTACAGGATCTCTTCGGTTCTATGCTGTTATGCCGCTGACGTTCTGCACAGACGAGTCTCAATGTAAGTACATCGAATGCGTGTCGACGCTTATATTTTATAATATGATATAGGTATACATTTATATCGCTCCTATAGCCAACCTCTTCCCTCCATAAGTCCCAAAAAGGTATACTTGGACTATTTTTTCTTCGTTTTATTGTCTGAATGGTATTTTGGATTGACCAAATAACTACTTACATTAGGTACCTAATTGAACTTTTACATACAATTTTAGAATTTCTGAAAATGAATAGTATGGATGAGCACAACCGCATGATGCATCCAACCAGTGCGATGTTGCCACAACCTTATGGGATGTCGTCTGTTGATCCCAACCACGGTGCTCCCACGCCACCTGATCAAGATACTCGTAAACAAGATATTGGTGAAATTTTGCAGCAAATAATGAACATTACTGATCAGTCTTTAGATGAAGCTCAAGCTAGGTAATTATTCTACTTATTCTACATATTCATTATACCAACACGTTTTGTATATACCTATACACTTGCGGGACTCTTCTCTAAAAATTTTAGTTTTACTTTAATAATTGTTAAGACTAGGTACCTACTTACTTAAATAAATTGTGCTCTCATTTTCTTCTATATCCTACTCATTAATTTATCTTGAATACCTATTAGTAGTATTAAACTATTATCATTTTGTGATGGGTATCAAATTGGTTTATTAGGTGTTTACGAGGGTAAATATTGTTGCTTATTTTCCAATACATTTTATTAATTACCTATTTAATTTATGAAAATATGAAGTGTTTTTGTGTTATATTAGAAACATGGTCAGGGTCGGATAGGGGCGATCAGGGCCTAGAAAGTTTCTTTGTGAACCACCAGTGTTCCGTGTGGCCAGTGGTTGTTATCAAAATTAAAATTTAAAAACTTGGATATTATGTTTATTTCAGATATTTTTTGATTATTTTTATGTGAGAAAAATATTTATTAATTGCAATTAATAATTTAACTATAACAAGTTAAAATTCAAACTTGTTTTAGTTTGAAGATACTTATAATAAATTAGTTTAAAAAAGACCATAATTTATCACACAAGTTATATTTTCAATATTAAGATTTTTATCAAAAATATAGAGGATGTAAAACATTGTTAATTTTTAAATATATTTTGTTTGTTTACAAACAATTTACAAATGTGGCCAATCTACTTCTATATAAAGTCTGGTGATTTTATAGTCCCAGTTCGCTTTTAAATTTAATCAATAGGTCTTATCAGTAGTTTTATCTTGTTAGTTTGATTTGTTTTTAAATTAATTCATTAATGTAGCATAAATCAATTTATTTCTAAACCTATCACTTATTTTGGTAGTAAAATTATAAAGGCATTGATTATTTTAATTTTGTATAGGTAGTACTTATTTTCTAACTTTTTTAGGCTGCCTATCTTTCAATAATAGTATTGTTAAAGTACATGAGTACCTATTACATTAGGCATTTGTAAAATGTCAGAACCCATACTATTCCTAACACATTATTTTCTAATTATAAGAATAACATAGATACATTTTGTGAGAAATGCATGATTTATATTTTTACAATCTCAAACAGTATTCATTTTAAATATAAATAATACCTATTTAGTTTTTATGGATATATTTAGTAAATAATTTAATACTCAATAACATGTACAAATTTGTGACTTTCAAGTCAATTGTTGCAAGCTTTTATGCATTTAAAATTTTTTCTGTAAACCAAATATTTTGATACATTACACATTTCATTCATAGTAAAAAATATTTGACCTATTGGTTATTTAAATAATTTTATTTATTTAGATATATTTTTAATTATGTATCTGATAATAAATCCAATACCTTCTGTTCCTGCTGACTAACTTACTTTCAACTACAGCAAATTAAAATATATGGTTGTAAAATTTTATGGTACACATAAATAGGTATTTGAATAACACATTGTTCAATATTGTAATTGAGGAGTTGAAAAAAATGTTATTATAATATAATTTAATCAATTCCACCAAAATTAGATATAAATTTAAAATTTAGATTTTTTTAAATATTTAATAATTATGTTTAAAATAATAAAAAATTACAATTCATAGTATATTTTATTCAAATTAGTATAAAGTATTTTTTAATTATCACATTTAATAAAATAATTTTGTGTATAACTCATGCTCTGTTCGATGAGAAAATATTCTGTGGTCCTAAAATTCTGTTCTGCGCATCCTACTCAACATCCAGTTATAGTTGAATCGGTCTTGGTGACATGGTATCTTATGAGGATGCGTAGAATTGGTGTGGTCTCTCGCTGGGTAAAGTATATAATGTTTTTTTTTTTATTATTATTCTTGGATACTTTTTATCTAAACTTAATGGTAAGATGAAATCAAATTTTAAAATTTATGTTTACTCTATAGTTTAAATTATGATTGTATTGTGACGATTCTATTACTATTTACTAGTATGACTTAAAAATAATATTAACAATTAATAATAATAAAAAAAAATAAGAATAATAGAACTATGTAATAACAGTTAATGAGATATTAAATAAGTAGCTAATAATTTGGTTTCAATTTAATTGCTCCGTTTTTATGTCCTCGTTTTAATTGACTGGAGAGGTTCTAATAATTGATTATGTTAGGCTCATTTTGATTTTGTTAATATTACTTGAAATGGAAATTTATCATTGTTCCAGGTTTTTAATAAACTAGGGGATATAAGAAAGTTGAACTAGTTTAAAACCAATATTATTAACATTAATTTAATATTAATAATACTAATAATATAATAATATTTAATAGTAATAATTATTATACATTTTCTCACACTAAAATAATATGCAAGATGACCTCATCTCATTATTTCTTATCAATTATTTCCAATTTATAAATATGCTACATCCAATTTTAAAAGAATGTGAACACGTTTCGCAGAAAAAAATAATTAAAATAAAACATTTTTAAAGATTTTCTAATATTTTTGTTTTACTAAGAATCTTTAAAGAAGTAGTTTCTTTAATTAAATTGTATTAAAGGTTAAAGATAAAATGTTTAATCATGAGTCATGAATCATATAAAGATGGACAACCTAGTTTTCAAAAAAGTTTCAAGAAAGATTCAAATGACTTTTATTCTCTTATACTTAGAATTTTTAGACACAGTTTGGGGCACTTGGGTTTGAAAAAAAGGGGTTGTCTGTTGCTCATCAATGACAATATCATGTATTTGTGTTGTTTTTGTCTTTAGTGTTGTGTTTTTAGTAGTTAAATTTCTGGTAAAATTAGTAGGAATTGTAATTTATAATTGAAATAGATTTAATATTAAAAATGTACATTTCCAGCAAAGTATTTTCTTTTAGTTAATTAATTTTAAAAATGAAACCTAGCTTAATTCATCCTAACAGTCTAACACTAAAAATAAATAATCTCTATATAATAGAACTTGACTAAAAATTGCTTCAGTTATACTGATAGGATATTCATAGCTTATTAGTATAATTTGGTTTAAAGATACATTTTAGATAATTTTCTCCGGTTTATCATTATGAAAAAAATATTTGAATACCTAAATTAATCCTGAAAATAGACTTGGGGGAAAAAAATTTTAATATTTAAAAAATATTAATCCATTAAACATTTAGAATAATTAACCAAACTTTTGATGTATTATTTCTATAAATATTTTTTTTATTTTAAATAGATATAATTTTATTCAACTCAAGTGTTAGCTGCATAATTATTCAAAAAAAATATAATGAATAACTTGTCCGATATGTGTTTTTCCACTTTCCTGTATACCTACAGTTTTATTTGCTTGTGAATTTTTTGAAATGTATAGGTCCAATGATTTATTTTTTTATCTGAAAATTGTTTTGAAACAAAAAATCTGTTATGATTTATATTATTGTTGTAACGATGGAATTGTCATATTAGTTTCACGAATAACTAAGTGATCATTTTAGATTTCAAGCGTCATTTTTTTGTAATCATATTTTTTTTTTTTAAATGAAAAGTGTGGCACATCATTTTTTTGATTACTTAGTTTTACAAATTATTTTTATATTAAGTTTGTTATTCAGTTTCTGTAAAATATGTATTAAATTCAGTTAAAAAAATACATATACCTCTGTTTACTACTAGTATGAAATTGATAATAATTTTATTTGTAAAACTGAAAAATAATTTAAACATTCCTTTATTTTTTTTTTAATATTTCTTTATCTAGTTTAGCGGGTTCATCCGAAAATTGGTTTCAAGTTCAATGATTTATTTTATTATTTTTTTAATTTTTATTGATCAAATTACAACTTTGGTATTATTGGCCATTAGGTTTTTAACATTTATATTTGAAGAACATATTAATATATTATTATTTTTAATAAATTACGTTAAAATGTAAAACATCAAATTTGCGAACCTATTGAACATCTTTTGTTAATTGTACCATTGATTATAGCTAGTATTTATAATCAATGATTCTACTTAGAAGCAGTGGTGTGTTTAAAAGTTCAAGTGGCGTGTTGCGTGTGTAATATATATACTATACTACTCTACTATAATATTATAATATTAATGCGTATGGGTACGATAAAATACGGGTATTTGCAGTAATATACCTATTTATGAAATAGTCTAAATAGTAAATATTAATAGTTGATGCTCAATGCTCATAACAATGTTATATCTGGTAATATAAAATATTTTACTTTATATATTATATTTCGTAAAACGATTTAAAAATTACATATAACATACGATAAGTAACATATCGTATAAGTAACCTATAACTTATATGTGATTATTTGAACTTTGTTGCGAACAATTAAGTATTAAATAAAATGGTAGAATATTCCCAAGACTTTTTAACATATGACAATACATTTTTCATTTTATTCCCGAGATATTCGCTTAAGCTTGAAAGGTTGTCCTTTTAGATTTAGGAAATGTGTTTAAGATTTAAAATTGATGTAGTTTCCCTAAAATTAAGAAAAACCAAATTCTGTATCCAAATATTTTTTTCAATTTTCTCTTCTCATATATCAACCCTTATAAAACGAAAACAGTTAAATATATTTAAAAACGTGCCTTATTTTATGGCTGAAATTTGTGAGTTTAAAATACTGTTTTATTCATTATTAAAAAAATCAAGAATAACTAAATATATCTCATTAAACAAATAAGTAATATAATATAGATGTACTATGTACATTGTACATATTAATTCAATTTTTTGCAGTACAAGATTATCTTGATATTACTAAATAATATTTTTTTGGGCTATGGTTGAGGTATGGCTTGAGGTTATGCCATTCTAGACATTATTAGGTAGTGTTATAAATTATAATAAAATAACTAATACCAAGCATTAATTCGAATTTTTATAAGTATAAGGCCTTAGCTAAATTACGGACAAATTTGTATTATTGGGACATTTTCGGCTCATCTGTTATTTTTTTTTATCTTAAATGATATAATTTTTTTTAGAACTCGAAAAATCTAAGCGTCCAGTTCTTTTATTTACTCGAAATATCTTTTGTATTTATAGAAAAGACAAATTTAGTTTACATTTGTTAAAATAATTTTTATATTCTGAGATTGAGAGTAATTAAATAAATATTGGAGTAATTGTAGACTTCGGTAATGAATATCTTAATATATATATTGTTGTTCAAAGTGCACTTGGCTACGTGGGTTTACTTTTTCTGCAGCAAGAGTTATTAATATAACATTATAACATTTATAACCCCTTTTAGTAGGGAATTGAACATGAATTTTAGGCGCGATAATAGTTGCTTTAAATAGTAATATGATTTTAGTTGATGACATTTCCTCTATCAGCTCGCTTAGTACAGGGAAAATAGTATTGGATAACTAAAATACAATTTAAGGGGTAACCAGTTATTTATTCAGTAATTTTGTATATATAATATGTATTATATTTATGGTTCTTATAGTAAGATAAATTTATACTAATGATTTATTTTATGCCCTTGTTAATGTTAGAAATGTATGATCATGTCAGGGGCCGTATTTTACTCCTAGGCAAATTTTTGGGGCGGCAAATTTTTTAAGAAATGGAAAAAAAATCATATAAATATTTACTACATTTTTTTCTTGGAATAGGGGCGGCATATTTAAAAGGGCTTAGGGCGACACTTGTTCTAAATCCGACACTGATCATGTCATAAACATGTACGTATTATTTTAGTTTTTTAAACAAGATACTACTTGTGAAATCAATCAATTTATTAATTCATACATGGTGAATACTTGAATAATTATTGATTCAATAATAATTATTTTAGTCAAATTTAATCTTTTTATCACATTGATGCCAATGTTTAAACCAGTTTAGGGTCTTCAGATATTAGACTCTGCCAAAAAAAAAATTTGTTGTGGAGCCGTATACAAAATTTTCTTACTTATTTTATTTAATTTGTACAATGGTAAATATTTTAATTTAACCGAACTTATGTTGGATGGAATTTTATACTCGACAGACAAGTTAATATTATTTATAAGAGATATCTAAAAACTGTATGGATTGTATATTAAAACATTAAATGAATTCAAAATAATTAGGTACATAATTTATATTTTCTCAGCTATACCGTTATTTTACAAATTACCTGTAAATTTGATATTTACCATCAACATAGTAGTATATTGACGTTATACTAGTAAAATTCGAGAAATGTACTTTCGACACGTACAATATTGTGTTATTAGAAGACACACTGTAAAATGTAACTTAGTTAAGTTATGAAATACATTTTATTTTAATACAAATAAAACTATAATATGCTATATATATTACGATAATTCAAATAAGATAAATATATAATTTAATTCATTGGGTTAATTATTTTATTACAGTCCATTAAATTTTTATGACTTTCAATACAATTTATAGATAAATATTTAATGATCCTATAATTTTATCTTAATAGTATTTTATAAAAGTGTTCATTATTTTATGTTATTAATTATTGTAGAATTCATCTAATATTTAAATTTAATATACAACATATTGTTTTCAACAATAAATAATATTTAAAATAGTTATGTTACGTTTATTCGGTAAAATATTATGTACGCGGATGCTCGTATTATGAAAATCAAATTAATTTTATTCTACCTGATAAATGTATAATATAAATAAATATCAAGCATAATTTTTACGATCACTTTTCATTGTATACTAATTGCCGTTTTGTTATTTAAAATAACCAACATAAAAATGAAAAATAATATATTAAATCCTTTATTAAATTATGGTGTTTAATATTTATATTTACTTATTTTAAATAAATAATCATGTTTTTATTTTTACAGAAAACACACATTAAATTGTCACCGAATGAAACCTTCTTTATTCAGCGTTTTATGTGAAATAAAGGAAAAAACCGGTAAGTAATTTTTAATTATTTAATTTGTTGTTACAACAAAGTAATAAGTATCCGTTAGAAAAAAATGTGCTTTATTTTTTTATGATACTTATAGTCATTTGATTTTGAATACTAGGTAGTATTAGTAATATTTCTATTAATTCATAAAATTAATTAAATAAAAATAAAATTAATTTGCTAAAATACTATAAGTCTATAACCAAATATCATAATACATTGAAAAAATGTTTTTTTCTGGTTTAATGGGCGTCCACCGTTCACCACGCCTGGAATTACTGATCCATCTCTCTCTTTATATATATATATATATATATATATACTTAATTTATATAATTAAAATATTGATAATAAAGAACCATGACAGTTGATATTTGTTTTTATTTTATTCCGTCTGATTTGTGCGGTAAATTAGTGGCATACCAAACACGTTTCGCATTTTCTTCACTGTAACTGGTTTAAAACTATACACAAATACCTACGATAATATTAAAATTAAATATATATTTCATAATAATATAATTTTAATACTTATCAGACAAGCATTCATCAATATTCAAAACGTTTTATTAATTCTATAGTTCATAAAAAATTAAAATACTTTTTACAGTTTCCGCATTATGGTTAGAATCTATGGTTCGTTAGAATTTTTAACTTTGTGTGATTTATTTCTTATCGTTGAATAATAACTTGCTATGTATTGCTTCCTAAAAAAGTATTTCACAATAATGTACTCTGTATATCTATAAATTGCTTTGAAAACTCAATAAAAATCTTAATTTGCAATGTTTAATAATTTATAAACTAAATTTAACCATACTGTTTGATTCTGAATTAGTCTTTCCTTAATATATATAATATTATTGGATTGATCTATTTTTAAATTAGCTGTTCTAAATTAGCTTGCTCTGTTAGTAGCTGTTCTAACATTTTAAATGTACTTAATAATAATATATTTATAAATATTTACTCTAATAATAGGTATAATAAATTAATAATACAATAATAATTAGTAAACAACTGATAACGTTGTAAACTAAATAAATGCATTGCCTCAGAAAGTTTTGTACATACACGTTTAAATTATATTTTGATAATAATTACTTATACACAATGTATTTATGTATATAAACCATAATGAAATAAAATATTATACACTATCCAGAAAATTAAAAATATAAAATGTGTAACGGTTTTAGTTGAGTAGTTTTAGTTTGTATGTAAATATGTAATCTTTAATTATCTCTAAATAAATGTATACTTCCAACACCCTATACCTAATATTTTATTAGCATAAAATAATGTTTTGTATTAAGTCGTAGGGATTTTTTTTTTTTTAATAATATATATATTGAGATAATACAAAATATTTTTATCTACATGATGATAATTGTTTTTACGGTTAAGTTTATTTTGAAATTATAATTCGTTATTAGTAAATATTATTTTTAAAATAATTGAAATGGTTTTCATTAATTTATATTATACAATGTACATAATGCCGAGGTATGAAATAATAATAAAAGTATTAACTATAAACATAGTTTATTCACCAGTCTTAATTATAAATAAGTTATGACACATTTCAAAATGCAATTATAAAAATTGAACTATAAATATATAATCAAACTTTAAACTATAAATAGTCCTATTTTGGTTTATTTTATACATTATTTGATTTTTTAATATATTATCTTTAATCTTAATCTACCTATAATTCTTTGTTAAAATTAAATAATGCGTACAACTAAAATAAGACCATCAGATTATCTACACGTTATATTTAATAGATTTAATTTAATTTAAATATTATTTAATATTATAATATGTACGTCATGTAATTTAATTTTTATACAATCTACTACAATATTTAAATATTTTAACTATAAAGCCCTAAAGTTTGTTTGGTAAAACTTAAAGGTTAAATAAATTGTGGTTTTTTAATAACATTCTGCATATTCCATCTGTTTAAACTTCAAACAACTATACTATAATATACAATAATAGGTATAAATTTATTGTTTTTTTGGAGGGGGGAAATCATGTTTCCTATTGAAATAGATTCTTCATTGTTTGAATTGTTGGTCAGACTGACTACTCTGTCACAGCATGCGCTTGTTCAGGATCGACTAATGCTGCAATGGTTCCAAATATTTAACTGGTTATTATTATTGTATAATGCTTAATGTAAGTTTTCCTTACCAGTATTATTTTTCAAAAGTATTTGTTGAGTTTAAATAATAATTTATATAAAATCATAATTTGAATATGCAAATTAAACACATCTGATTATTATTATACATGTAGTATAATTTGTATTTTTATAATTATTTGAATGGCTCGACACGGATAATAATTGTTGCATCGCTCACTTCAAATAATATTATAACAACTGCTGAGCATCCCTGGACCAGTAGGTATGAAATATTTTAGAACTGGTTTCTTTGTGCATATTAAACCTGCCGGTTTGCCTCACACCATGCTCATCCACTGTCGGGACACCCCACGTATGTCCCGCCTAAGTATCTAAATGAAATCAAAAGATTTAACTTGGATCAAACTCTTTGAAAAAAAAACACCGATGTTATATCATGAAATTTGTTTAATATTTACTGTGACGAACTACCCAACGAATATTGTATTACCAAGCATCCTTTCTTTTTTAGGTTTATGCCAGATGGTAGATTGTAATAACTAATAATTTCTTCTACGGAATATTATTTCTATATTCTATGTCTTATGCAATTTGGCTATTGAGACTATCGAAGTAAATTTATGTTGTTAAATACCTATTGTATAATACATGTATACTATATAGTATAAAACAATTATGAATCATTATGTTTAAATTTAGTTTTTAGATTAATAGATAATAAATAAATAATAAAATATACCATGTCTATTATGAACATTTCTATACTAAAAAAAAAAAAAAAAATCGAACTGTAAATAAAATATTGTAATAATATATTTATTATTTTTGTATTTTAAATTTCTAACAGACAGTCCAAAAGCATCAATACTTACATTCCGCTTCACTATACCTTCTATTCTCTTTGTTGTAAGCCGCCTCTGTTAAAAAGAATAATATGATGGTTTCATGGTCATTAGTTCTAATTATCTGATTCATTAAAATAGTGAATCTTAAACCGTATTATTAATTATGTTTATCACGTTGGCATTGATTGAATACTGCATGTATGTCAGTTGCATTTAATTTATACTCATACTATTATATATAAAATATTAATATTTTTTATGTGTGTGTGTATATATGTATGTATATTCAAAAACATTTCTAATTCAATATTTCATTTATATTTTTTTATGACATAAAAGTCATTAACCTAGCTATTTAAATTTTCTATACGTATAACAATACTTTAATTTTATTATAAAATGCAATGCACAATATTAAATAAAAAACAAAAAATACAAATCTTAAAGTGAAAAATTATTTAATATTTTACTATATCTAAAAGCATTTTTACTTATTTGTATCTTTCAGTCATTAATTATAATAAAGTTATTAAAAATTATAATTGAACTTGAATTGGGAAAATGGTCTATGTTGACATTTTACATATTTTAATCTATTGTTTTAATTTTTAACTTTTACTAATTATTTTATTTTTATGTACCTACTCATATTAGAATTAAATTGTTCATTATATAATATAAGTTTATCATGTACCTATATAAAGAAAGATCTCACTTGGTTCAAAAAACGGTAGACTAAAAATCAGTTTCATGCATGATTTCTATATAGAAAGTAGCGTATCGACACAATATGTTTTTATGAAGAAATATACAATTTGTCATGGCATCTCATATACCTTCCTTCATTTTTCTCTTTATCACAACCATTTTTTTCGAGGTCAATGGATTTTGTAGTTTTATATTGCCACATAAATGTATTTTTTTTTTTTTTAAGAAAAATGAAAAATGATTATATATGTATATCAAACCAGAAAAATGCTTTGTTTGAAATCCGTTTTTATTTCCAATTTATCGTTAGAATAAAAAATCTATGTATAAACATATAACATTAATCAATGATATTTAATATCATAAATTAGCATACTTTAGCAGTTTTTTTTGTATTTGTGCATATTATATACGCGCGGGTTTGTGAGTAAAAGCAATATTGTAACGCATGGTGGTTTAAATTTGAACTTCGTCTGAGTGGCTCATGAATAATTCAATGACAGTATAGGACTAGCGGCAGTCATTCTAAGTGGGGATTCCAGGGTCCAGTCTGTCTACCTCCTCTCGGCCTTCCGTCCTTCCCACATCTCATGCAAACGCAATAAGTTATTATGTCCAAGATAATCCCCTACATGCTGTGTACAACAAAGATAAAGGAAAACTTTAAAAAAAAGGATAACTTACTAGTTAAAACTGTTATAATGTTACTGTTATCAACTCTCAAAATCTTAAATAATATATTATATTATATTGGGAAAAAAATCAGGAATTAAAATTGAATCACATTGCCAAAATTCACATTCTAACTGAAATAGTAATGCAAGATAAAAGTTCTAACTATGTATTATGTTGGAAGTTTTATTTGTATCTTTAATTTATTAATTTCGTACGCAATAAAAACATTTCTTCAATTCAAGTTTTCCAATTCAATATAGGAAATGATGAAATTAAATTTAAAAATACCCCTATCCGTGTCGTGTAAATATCTATTTATTCATAATTCATATGCATTACATCACTCATTTGTATATTATAATACAAAATAATAAAAGTGATGTTTTTTTTAATATTTACTTATTTAGTAAAAGGCACATTCTATATTATTATTGTTTTTCTAACATTTTATAATTTAAAAAAGTACCTATATGAAATACTATAGTATAGTTTAATTTCCTTCCATACATTTCATACATTTTTATTATTTTTTACTAGTAAATAGTATATTATGGTTTTTAATTGTAAAAATTACTTTTTAACATCAATTGTTATTTGCATTAACAATCTTTTTTACCGTGTTTAACAATATTGGTACAGCTGGTCGAATTTCGATGTATACATAAATATTTTTTTCGTTTCAAAACTATGTTGTTAATATTAATTTCTTTAATAATATAACCATTTTAAAATATGCATTTATTACAACCGCGTAACACTAATTTAAAACACAATATTTTAATGTGTATTATTAATGGTTATTTTTATCATAAAACAAAAATTAAATGTTATAATATTATATTTTACTAATACGTTACATACTTTGATGTCGTATTATTGATACGTTTAATGACAAAAGTGTATCAAAATACAACATACATTATTTATTATAAACAATAGCCACGTTCACAAGAAAAAAATTTAAATATTATTTAGTGTTGTGCGTATAGACTAAAGTGGTGTGGTATAATACCCTCCACACGTTTCAGTAAAACTTAATATTCTTATCGAGAACGTAAAATGGTAGCTTTGGGATTTTATTGAAGAAATAATGTGCGCAGTTGTTGCAAAGGGTAGAAAGTATCCCGCATTGCGACAGACCGTATGATAACATGTGCGTATCCGTCAAAAATAATAATAACACCACATGCGGTTCCCCCATTTTCAGGGGAAATAATGTAATACGTTTCAACGTTTGGTCTCTTAGAGAATATTGGAAACGTGTAAAACAATACAAGGAACGCGATTATGATACCACGGTGTGTATTTTTCCCCTACAAATCTCGTCACGTATTGCATTTAATGTTTACGGTGCCCGATCGATGTGTTTCAGTTGTCAGACGTGTTCGTGCCTTGTTGACAATGGCTCGACATCTGTTCACGTTTGTTGACGTCGGCATTTTCTATTTTGCATGAGCGTCCAGACTAAAAATGAAATCTAAAATAACCTGTATTGATCTACTTGGATCTAATGATAGTAAAAGATAACTTTTGGCAATAGTTATGAGTATGAGAATAATATTGTTGACTGCTGTGCATCCATCTTTGTAATTTTGTTAAATTACATATTATAATAATAATAATATTATAATAATAATAATATTATTATTATTATAATACGTTACGTTTAAAGAATGACAGACTTTGGTATGTGTGGATGACTGAAGCAACGTCGTCGTCGGCGATGGCGGTGGCGGCGGCAGCAGCGGCAGCGGTGGTAATGGTGCTATGGGTGTGGTGCGGAGGGGATGGGGCGCGCTGGTCCTTGGAACAAATCAATACCTAACGGGAGGGAAACGGACGGACGGGAAAAAGGCGGCCTGGCAGCCGAGTGCCATTCCGCACCGGCTGATATTGTGTTGCGCGCGTACATGTTTTTCTTCTTCTTCAATTCCAATTCGCGTTTTATACTGTTTTATTATATTATATTGCACCGCCGCGTTTCCTCCTCGCTCTTTGGTCGGCCGGCCTTGACGCAAGCCCCTTGTGCGCCTTCTACTGTTGTATATAAATGTTCTGCTCCGACTGAAATATTTACTCAAAAAACAATTGTTTAATTAAAACTTAAAACATTCCAGCGAACTTTTTACATTGCCTCTTGCTACTACTGCCATCACTACTTTACCAATCTTTCGTGAAACGCTTGGGGTGTTCAAAAAATCCTTCTTAATCTTATCCGAGTATACTGTAACTCTTGTATAAGATTACAGTTTTAGATTTTCAAAACATAGTATTTATGCAACTAAACCGTTTTGAAATACCTATCATAATATCATGTGATAAGCCTTTTGGCTGTAAGAGAACATAATATAGTTCTTGTTCGTTAGTACTGTGAATTACTTTTATTGTGAACATAAAATACTATGTAATATAAGAAAAATCATAAAATATAAAAATTAATTGATAATTCAATTTTTGAATAATATCAGTTCATTTTAATTAAGTGATTATGGATCAAGTTTTAAAAAATCAGAAGTAATGTTTTTTAAGAAAAATATGGTTATTTTGTCCGTATAATGTGTATCTATATATTTTTCAAAAGATGCTACTAGGTAATTTACCAAAATGACTTTCAAGTCAAATCCCGTTCAACACATCGTTGACCTTAGAGATACCAAGTTATCGCCACAGATTCTTTAGATACCCCGCAGTTACACTGTTATTTCTCCTGCTGGGCTATGGTAAACTGTAATTTACTCAAAACCACTTGACACCTGAAACTTTATTACCTAAATATAGTTTAAAAAAAAAAAAAAAAACTTAAATTACTTTCTAATGTTAAGTCAGTTCTAACTTAAATAATTCTTTAAATTTATAATAGAATTATTTAACTGGATTTGTATAATATTTTATAATTTTATATTAAAGTTTTTTTCATACAGTGTTACATACATTGTTGTTTGAAAAAAAAATAATTACTCATACCTAAATAATTTTTTTAAATGTATAATATTATATTTAATTGAATCAGTAGTATTAGATATCATTATTTGTTTTTAACTTTAAAAGTTAAGTTTTAAAATCAAAACACGTACCTAGCTTTCTATTTAAAATGTTTTAAATTAATTTGTTTAAATTATCGTGATGAGTAGGTATGTACACGTTTAATATACATTATAATATGTAATATACGTATATAATTAATCCCAATACTTGAGTGTTTGAAGTGGCCGATGAAAGATCTTTTCAACCTTTTGTGACGATTTATGATATTGTTATGGGGAGGTGATGCTGCTATTGTTTATTTTACTCATGCATGTGTGCGTGAAAAATTGTGATAAGTTGCGTGTACATGTTATAAGGTATGAGGGTAAACGCTTATGCGTGTGTGTGTGTGTGTATAATTTATGTGATCAGAACAAAAATGTGTTTTGGTGTGGAGGAACACATGTTTTCACCAGAAATAACTAGTTTATAAATAGTGACAGTTGTGAAGAGCTGTTGGCTCCGTCCCTATTCATGTATGAATTTTCGATTATATTAATTTATAAATATTGCATGTTAATTTGTAAACTTTTTGTAAAAAAAACAATTCAAAATGTTTTTTAGTATTTTTGGACAGAAATCAGTTTAATTATAATTTATAAAAAAATTAATATCAAATGATATTGCTGTCTGTTTAGCATTTATTAATGTTCTTATATTTTACGCTCTGTGTACGACTTCATTATTCTTAATACGGTGATACCGTGTTTTTTCTTGTTTTCTTATGCTACTATTCATTCCCAGAAACTGCAATAGTACGCGATGATACGTAACTCCCACTTATTTATTTAGAGTTGTGAATTTAATCTGTAAATGATTCCCAGATTGTTTTACCAATGTGTATAATGAATATTATGAGTAGATATTATATTATCTAATACACGAAAATGTACAATTATACATTATTTATACTAAGTGATTTTTTTTATCGAACACCCGGCAATATTATGATAAAAGTAATAACAGAGTAAATAAGTATTCATTATAAACTTCGTTTTTATTCGTTTAAGAATAAAATACTTTATATTTTCTAAGATTTTATTGACGTATAGATTGTAGAATGTAGATCCAGAGAGGAAGAGTATAATAATTTGGATATTCAAAAATATTTTAGTCGCCAGTTAATAAGAAGACGTTGACATGTATATGTTTTTCTGTCTACCGTGTTACATATATATCATATCTAATTTATATTTTATAGTTAATATTGGTTTTTTCATACATTTATTTTAAGAAAGTTATATCAGTGCGTATTTAATATGTTATACGTGTGAAAAAAAAACAACATAGTATGCTAGTGTAGTAGTGTTCTGTACCCTGGTCCTCCTTTTGGCCTTTTGGCTGTATACTATATATACTGTATAGTGTATATTATAGTTCTATCAATAATATTGCTTAATTTTAATTTACTTAGATCTATTATAGGTTTTTCGTTTTTATGCAAGTTTTTACTTTATTTTGTTATTGTATTATTTGTCTTACATAACATTTTTGTTGAAAGTAAGCAACATAACGAATAATATTGAACGAGATGAACTTTGTTTTATTTAAAAATCCAAGGTAAATACAGAACCCCTAATGTACAATAGAGAACGACTGCTTAATTTTTATTTATTCATGCGCCAAGTTTAGCACTTCACCTTGTTCTGTATAACTTCCACAAAGTTTCTCGGCGTGTTTATAATATTGTCTAAACTCGAAAATTAAACAAAAAATCGATGACAAATTATCTTAGTTTGAAATACAAAATGGTTCAATTAATAAGGTAATAAATTAATAACTTTTTATAATAATAAAGTACTTATATGTAGGACTTAAATATATTTATATCTTCTGTGTTATTTTCTATGTTTCAAGAATATTTTCTATTTTCAATATTACTATTTACCTATTTGATAAATTGATTCTAATTATAAATTAAAATTATTGAAGAACACTATACCTAGTTTATTTGGTAATCAAGCTACTTCTAAAAGTAATAATTTTTTATAATATTTATCATTTTGTAAATTACATTATGAAATATTGTGTGTAGGCATCAGCATATTATATTTTATTCAATCATTTTTTCATTGATTAATTTCTTATAAAATCTATTCGTTTGCATATTTATTTTAAAATAGTTTAATATTTATAGTTATGATTATATTAACAATGGAGTTCATAAAATTAATTTATTAAGCATAGTTCAATATTCAAATTGATTTTATGAAAATTAAAAAAATTAAGTTGTATAATATTTTTATTATTTTTTATAAAATAAAGTTATTCTGTTATCGAAATAGTTTTTTGATGAGTAAACAATGATTAAATACATTGATTTATGGTACAATTTAAACATAAATCTATGATCGAGGGAAAATTTGGATTTAAATGTTTATTTATGTTATTGGAAAGCTGGATATTGCATGATGTAGTTCATTCGTGGTGTGTAGTACCATATTCATTACTACTTAAAAGTGTAAATATTACATAAAATAACTTTTCTACCTTATATAATACAGTTTAACAACTGTCGTGTGTTTAAGACCAAGCCATTTGGCCCATTCATTTTCACAAAATATGTTTTCATTGAGCACAAAGAGGGGATTGTATATATGTGTGATTTTTGAGGGATCCAATGTATCTTTAATCTGAGTTTGATATGTTGATTATTGAAACAGTACCTATGAAATATTTATTTAATCTATATAATATATGAGTACTAAGTTGTCGGATTTATTTCAACTAAAGCATTGATTTTGAATATCATGATAATAATAATCAGGGATTAAAACTTAAGAGTTAAACTTCTGGTTTTATACAAAAAAATAATAGGTATATAATTTTTTTTTATATATAGTATTAAGCTTAAGGAATACACAAGAAGAAGAGCCACCAGATCCACAGTTGATGCGATTAGATAACATGTTAATTGCTGAAGGAGTAGCTGGTCCCGAAAAAGGAGGTGGTGCTGGAGCTGCAGCCAGTGCATCAGCCGCAGCTTCGGGCGGTCCGGGACAACCAGATAACGCTATTGAGCATTCCGACTATAGAGCAAAATTAGCTCAGATCAGACAAATTTACCACCAAGAATTGGAAAAATATGAACAGGTAATAATATATAATATTTGATTGCTATCGATATGTTTAAAATTATTTAAATTTAAAACTTTATTATTTTACTTAATATACCTAGATATTATATTATTATTAAAGTATATTAATACAAAATCATAGTTTTAGTGGTTAAAAAAAATAAACTGTACAATTGCTTTGCTGCTAGCTGTAAAGTAGATTTTGAGTGTTATACCTTGGCATTGAGTATGTCATTGTAATAGATGGCATGTTAAATTTAAATTCAACAATATTAATCTCGCAATTAATCGTTCTTATGAAAAATAATTCTTAGTAGAGACTACATATCAGCCTATATTTATATAAAAATACTTGATTATTAATTTTATTACTATTAGTAATATAGTAAGTTAATCTAATTTTTGTCAAATTGGTACATTTCATATATTATTATAATAATAATATATAAAATATCATATTATATATTATTGTTACGAGTCAATACCGCGTAAAATTTAACTTAGAATTTTTCCGGAGTATAGAATAGATACTAGATAGCATACAATATTAGACTAAATATTTTTAAAATTGTATTGTGAAGAGAAATTAATAATATGATGCGTTATGGCAGTGGTTTTCAACCTTTTTTGGTTCACGGCACACTATTATACATCATACATTTTCACGGCACACTCACGTACTTGACAACCACAACAACTCCGGAAACTTCGCCGAAAACACTATTTTCAATATTTAATAACATTTCTTGCCGCACATCTAGAAAATCTCGAGGCACAACGGTTGAAAACCACTGCGTTATGGCAATCCATATTTTTTGAATTTCAATAAATTACTAACATTGAGTCAATATTTTTGAATATTTTTTAAAAATAACGAATTTTTATCAATAGCTTGAAATTAGTGTAAATTTGTTTAAATGATAATTTAACTTAAAGTATGTTATCACATTATTAATTTTTTGTCTTTGATACATGCAAGGCACATTATTTGTGTTTATACATAGGTAAGTTATTTTACGATATTTCAATTTTCATGTAAGTTAAGCCCGTTTCACATGGGCGCGTATCATACACACACGTTTTTAGTGTACATTGCAAAAGTTCATGCGCACCATCGTCGGATCCAATTTTCTTCTAGAAAACTGTCTTTAATGTTGAAGATTGAAGTATTTTTATTGCCCTAAAAAGTGATGACAGACACTAAAAAAACATCATTGTAAAATAAATACTGTACTTAGTATACTTTATAATATCTTGAGTAAAAATTGTATGATCAAACGATGTATCATAGTAATAAGTATAATAACCAATGGGTAATATCAAAATATACGCGTACCACATATTCCGTTATTCCGTTAGGTTTCCAATTGCCAACATTATTAGAAATAGATACTTGAGTATGCATTATGAAGCTTTATAGTGTGTGCTATCTTATTCTAAAAGTGTTGTTATCTTTTTTGTTAAACTTCTTTCTCTCTTTCGTTATAAATGAGTATTAAGTATTGATGGATTGAGTTCTATACCATCTATTTCTGATAATGTTTGGCATCTAACTTTCTCTCTCTCTCTCTCTGCTATCAATCCATTTTGATTTCTTTAAGAGTCTAGGTAATATTATGTATATTTTTGTAGTGACTATTTGCTCAATGTTAATTTGAATACATTTTGTTATAAGTAGGTGCGGGTATTGTATATTCATGAATATTACATAGATACTGTATTAGTGTTATTTTTTGATAATAAATAATTGATAGACATTTTACTTCTTAACAAATATGGTATACGTTTAAATACATCATATGTTTTTTTTTTATTATTTTAACATGTTTCATTATGCCTGTAATAAATAACATTATTTAAATGATATTTACTTCATAAATAATTAAATAATCTATACTTTGTGTACAATAAGTATTTGATTTCGTTACTAACATTTAACACGAAAGGTGTAAAAAAAGACTCACGGAAGGGCAACCTGAACGAATTGAATTGTAATTGCATGGTTTTATTTTGATTAGTTCATGTAGAGTAGATCTCTAGGGTAAAATACGACTTAGATTGCCCGGTAGGGTAGTGTGTACCAATATTTAAATTTTAAATAAATGTTATTCAAGATAATGGATTTTAATTTGAAACTGTTAATGCCTAGTATTAAATATTTTATAAATTTCTCTATCTGTAAAATGTATTGTATTAAAAGAGAAAAACAATACATTTGAATTAACTAAAGAAATATTAGGTACTGAAGTGTGCAATTATTTGAATTGTAAGGATAACTGGTTGTGATTACTATGTGAGAGTAAAGGTAACCGTATTGCGTGTGATATTCCAGAGATTAATCGGCCTAATAACGCGATAATTTTCAATTTTTTTTATTGTTAAATACAATGATGAGTTTTGTAAATTAAATACCTATTGAAATAAGTTTCAGGTTCCAGGTTTGGTTATGTTTTTGTGCTTTCTCTTAAACATTTCGAAATCAAATTAAATATGTATTTGTTGGCCTCACAGGACAAATTGCTTGAAAAATAATCTACGATATGAATAATATGCTAATGGTTATAAAGTAGATATCCTTGAACCTGTGTTGTCTCGTGTTTAGTTTGACATTTAAAAACATTTATTTTAATATCGTGATATGCCACAAACGGCGTGTAATCAAACAAATACCGCAAAAAAATGATTAATTGTTTTTTTCGGATGGAGATATTCATAGAGATAGGTTAGTTATGGACATTAAGCCGTACCTATAATAAATATAATCATTTGTTTAATGCCATTTGAATAAGGCTTAAAATCTAGAATATATTAGGAGTTGAGATTAACTTTTAAACTACGACCCAAATAATATTATTTATCAAATGTAATGATTATTATGTTGTCATACGGCTTACATCAAAGTAATCGTTTATAATATATAATATATATTTAGACATACACTCACGATTTAACTATATTTTTAGGCTTGTAATGAATTTACTACCCATGTAATGAATCTCTTACGAGAACAGTCTAGAACGAGGCCAATCACTCCAAAAGAGATCGAACGAATGGTGCAAATAATACATAAGAAATTTTCTTCCATACAAATGCAACTGAAACAAAGTACTTGTGAAGCGGTCATGATACTTAGATCTAGGTTTTTGGATGCTAGGTTTGTGTTATAAAAAGCATTGATGATATTATATAAAAATCTATAAATTATGTTTATTGTGTTATCTGTTTGTTTGGTTTTTTATAGAAGAAAAAGACGTAATTTTAGTAAGCAAGCTTCCGAAATACTGAATGAGTACTTTTACTCACACCTAAGCAATCCATATCCTTCCGAGGAGGCAAAAGAAGAGTTAGCAAGAAAGTGTAGCATTACAGTGTCTCAAGTAAATATTTATGAGTTATGAAAACCGTTAATTTTTTTGAATATAATTATTAAAATATTTGTATCTAAAATGATATAGGTGTCCAATTGGTTCGGGAATAAAAGAATTCGATATAAAAAAAATATCGGTAAAGCTCAAGAAGAAGCCAATCTTTACGCCGCTAAGAAAGCTGCCGGTAAGTATTTTATAAATTTCTTAAATAGGTAACAAAACGATTTGAATGATAACACATAATTTCTAACTATATTTTATTATAAATAATTGACAATACATAATATATAATTTACTTCTATGGAATATGGATACAATAATAAATGGCATTAGAATATTGTCATTGGTGGTATTTGACAGGGTCGAAATTTTATATTTACCGGAGGTATTTCACAGATTGTAGTCCTTATTGGTGTTTAAAACATAAAGAGAAAAACATGTAAATGGGGAAAGGGTGAAGTTTACTATAGGGATTTGGATAGCGATATATACACACTAGCGGTGTAAGCTCCAAATGGAAGTAATATATCACCGAGACCCTGGCTTTGAGCTTGACAGCCCGAATGGTTTTTCCTGGTTTCCTCATTGTCCCATACTACACCCTCCATACAATACAATTTATATACATGTATATATATATATTTTTTTTTTAAGTGAGCATGTGTGTTCGTTATGCGCGCGTGCGCTAACTCGAGCGTGTTGTACACTGTTTCTTTTATAAAAAGGTGTGGTGTCACCTGCCAATGATTACACAGTCAGGTTCCACACCATAAATTAATATTATGTAATATTCAAAATTGTAAATGAAACACGGCTATGGATAAAATATATTTTTATGGTATAAATTGTTTAACTATAATTTATAATAATTATAATAAATAATATTCAATTGTTATTGTATAATAACAATACTTAACTTGGAAAATAATGGTTCAAAAATATTTATATATATTATATGTGTTAAACCTATAAAAAAATTTTAAATTTATTTGCAACACCACAAACAACTTTACCCCAAATACCCTTATCTGATATCTCTAAAAAGGGTTATCAGTGTTATCACAAACTAATAACATTTTCATAATATACAAAATTGAAAATAATACGATTATTTAACTAATAAACAAAATTAAGGTAGATAGTTTTGAATTTTTTTTTAAAACTAAAACAATCGTTGGTATATGTAGATACATAGATTTTGAAGTGATAGTTAAAATGGAATAATTTTTACAATATTTCAAAAAGTTTTTATCCATTTATTGATTATTATATTACTTTTATTCTATTTTTATGATCTATTGATTAGGATATAAGTATAATATAATTTCTAATTTATCAATGAATATTTCACAAAAATAACATTATTTTCAAAAGAAGAAACGATAATGAAATAATTGTTGTCCCAGTTACATTCAAAAATATTGCACCATAATGATATCGTCTATTAACTAATTTTTTTTTTTTTGGCTCTGGGTTTGAATAAAATATGGTATATTGTACTAATAAATAATAATAATTTAATATGGCATAAGGTTAAAAAAAGATGTAATATTTATACCAATTTTTTTTCTTGGTACTAATGATTTTACTAATATTAAAATAATTTACTTTTTGTAGGCGCTTCCCCTTATAGTATGGGTCCTGCTTCTCAAGGAACACCAACTCCTTTGTTATCTCCAGCTCCTGGTGGTGGTCCACAAGATAGCATGGGCTACAGTCTTAGTTTAAATGGTGCTGAGTATAGTTCCCCTATGTCCGGATCACAGGTTTGTGTGCGTTATATTGATTATAGAATAATTATTCATAAATTTATCCATCTCATCAAAAAATTAATTTTATAGGCACAGTATTCTGATGGAAGTCTAGGATATGACCCAATGGGACACCAGGTGAGCGATTGCGAATAACAGGTTAATATTATTAGTAAGACAATAAATGCATGTCAAAATATATTCTAAATTAATTTTTTCTAAAGGATTAGTTTAAAATTAAAAGCAAGGAAACTATCAATACATAAATCAATATTATATGGTTATAATTTGTCTTAAGAATTTAATTTAATGTTGTTTTTTTTATAATATATTATAGGCAATGCCTAAAAACTCTGGATCACCATCTACAGGATGGAACTCAAGTCATGAATATCAGACACATGGCATGCACGACGACAGTGAAGACTCGTCAGATGATGTCGATATAAAACGCCCAAAATTGTCTTAAGCATTTTTATTCTTAATAACTAAATTTGTTCATTTTTTACATATATATAAAAATGATTGCTTAACTTAATATTTTAGACATATGCGCGTGAGAATAATTGGCCTTCACACTTTGTGTATGTTCTAAAAAAAACACTCATCTCACTCTAACTAATTACTATTATGGATCTACTGTAATGACGAAAACGAAAGACTTAGGCCTTTGGTGTATGTGTGTATTTTAATCCCAGCACACATCACATATAAGGGATCGTACATGTATAAATAACGTTAGTCTAATATTTGAGATTACCATACTGAAATTCAGTAGAGACGGTTTTATTATAAAACTATTTTTTAGTATCTTATTATTATTATTATTATTATTATTATTATTATTATTATTATTATCATTATTATTATTATAATATTTTTATTGAATAATTAATGATAATATTAACTTGAGCTTTTGAACGTTTATTGTTCATTATGTAACTTTGGTATACGTATATTGTGCACATCACCAGATTATTAGTAATTTATATAGAAAAAATATGATAATATTATTGTTGATTATGTTTACTGACACATTTTTCTATTATCTGTGATCTCAAAGGAAAATCAACACATGCATCAAAATCGAGTACAATCATGTCCAGTGTTTTTCTCCTTTTTCACCAAGTATACGATGTACACACGGTAATATTATTATTTTTCATAATATTTAAAAATTTACATTTTAAATATGAAACGATTTTTGTTAATAATTGTTTAGTATTTATTGTATTGAACGAATAAGTAGCATATTTTTTAAGGCACCATGACTAGTAACCTTTAAATTTTTAATGCTTTATTAAAAATTAAAATAAGAAACATATTACAGTTTAATGTATACGATATTTGTAAGGTAATTGTTGTCTGTGAAATGTGCATTTTTTTTTTTTTTTTTTGTCCATTTTTTCCTCTTTATTTTTATGCTATATTTGTATGCTTTATATTATAACTATTAATAATTAAATATAATAATAAAAAAAAAAAACTATTATGATAGTTCTCTTCTCCCTCTCTTACTTTTTATGTACTATTATAAAATGTTTATTGTTAGTGATGAAAATAAATTGACACGGTGTGCCTATGAAATTGATAAAAAAAATTAAATTAATACCATTGAGTTATTAAAACATGAGTCTTACAATTAATTTTTTACGTGTGGAACGTATGTGTAATAATCTTATAGACTGTCACCATTAATAATATAATAAAAAATTATTTAAGTTTTGTTAATATTCATAGTAGTCCGCATGAAAACATTGTGTATACCTTTAGCGTATTAGTATAATTATATTTCATATGGAACAGTGTGTTGATTTCAGTATTGCTCGAATGACGTTATACTTATACATTATACATCATATTATAAATATATATATATATTTTTTTTTTTTTTGTACGTCTTGTAAACTATACCACCTAGAATATTACTGTATTATTATTTTATATAAATTAGTATACTTGTAATTTTAAATGTAATTCTAAAAGTAAATTTTTGTATTATATCCAGTAGAATTGAATTTTGTTTTCAGACTCCTAATTAAGATGTGGTATTTATTTCTATTCATATTGTCGAGTCCTTTTATATGTAATGTATGCATATAGGTGTTTATTAAAATAGTCACTATACATGTATAGTATGTCTATGAACATGTGTGTATGAATCTGGATTTCTTGTTTATTGCTACACACATTTGAATAAATAATAAATAATAATAAATAATTGTTACTTATTATTAATTTTTTTTTTTTTTGTCTATCGAAATCTATATTCTTTTATACTGTATAATATTATATTATGTTGTATAAACGAGTCATGTAAATCCATGTTGTCGATAAACTTTTATTAATTCTTTGTGCATAAATAGTAGGTATTAAAATGAAAATATTTTCTTGCCGCGTTATTATGTACATCGACAAACAAAAAAAAAAAAACATGTACGAGTTATACTTTCACAGGTCGTATTATAAACGGGCTGTTGTACTCACATTTGTTCTTAAACTTATAAATTCTATAAATATATATACATATAATACTTTTGTATACGATTTAATATTAACGAAACTCAAACAATTAAGTATTTTGTTCGTGGACTATATTAAGATTTTTTTTAATATATTAGACGCCTATATATTATATATTATGTATAATTATTAATTAGGGGCCGTATTAGATAATAAATGATTATGAATGAATATTGTACAGTTTCTGAAGAAAACAAAATTATAATGCTTGTAATTTAGAAACAAAAAATAATTTGTTATATTTATGTGTATTGTTTCCTCATTGTATCCATATTCCATATAATATTTATTGCTAAAGTTATTAACATTCTGATATTCCATACTGGAAAATAATTTAAAATTTAAAAGTAAATCGCACATTTTTTTTTTTTTTTAACAATTTACTTGTCAAACGTTTCAAGATGATTGTACACTATGTACAATATATTTGTTTCAACAAAGAAAACCCAAAAAACACCATCAATAACAAATTATTGGTGAGATGCAAATCACATACCTAGATATATTATTATATTTTATACATCTATAGACTATAGCTATTAAAGTCATTTATTTTACTCTTGGTATCACAATAAGTTGATGTAATATTTTGGCGTGCACACCCTGCAAAAATTTATATCTACTTTAAATTTTTAATGAAACATTGTTTAATTATTTAAAACTGATTATTGAGAGTGGTTTAGTGAGTATTTGTAAATTAATAATTGTTTTTATTTTATGCAATAGTGAATAATAAAATTAATTTTAAATCTAATATTCTTTATTTTCATTATCAATAAAATAGCGTCTAAACAATTTTAATTTATTATAAACTAATTATTACCTATAACAATATAGACATTATTTATCTAAATCTAACTGAATTGTAGTACCTAGGTTAAGTAACTAGGTTAAACCAATTATACACACCCTGTGAAAAATTCCTACTCGCACCTATGCTAGTCCGTAGGTACCTATATCCATTGTCTTAAAAATTGAAATTGAAATTGTCCTAAAAAATAAATTTGACTATGGTTAAAAATTGTTTAGTGTAGGTTGAAAAAAGTAAAAAGAAAATTGATTTTTTAATTATAAAAAAAATGTACTCGACATTTGTAATTTTGACCTAAAGAACAAAACTAAATCAAATTATCTAGTCAAAACCAAAAATACATCATTGTACAATTAATACATTTCTTTTACACCTTGTCGGCGCCAAGTAATGTAAAATTCGTTTTGGAACGTTGCAATAATAAGATAAAGGAAATATACAAATAGGTACCTAAGTTGTGTTCAAATATTAATGTTAATTTTATTATTTAAAAAAAAGTACAAACTACAAATTACACACACCGTTTAGACAACGAAATGCAATCGTACCCAAAATGAAAAGTTGGCGTCCTTATATCCCGCATTATAAAAAATATGATTAATACGTACATGCTGTCATGCTGATTGTCTATGTGACTATGTATTAATATTAATACAATAAAACTAATAATTAATACCTACTTAATAACCAGGTCTTATATCACATTCATCGCTTCTCTCAAGATCTATGGACAAATTTAATGTTCTTCATCCGATGTCAATGATTCACATAATAGTAACAATAGTGTAATGATGGACATGTTAAATTCCAATTTATAATGATGGATATCATTAAGCGATTAACTCAGAGTTGGAAATCAATTGTTTTAGGTAGGTAGGTAATTAAAAATATTTAAATATCACATTATTAATATATACCTCAGTATTAATGGCTAAAGAATTATTAGATGATTTTCATCTTTTTTTCTTTTGCAAATGATTATGATTGTAAAGCTTCATTCCATTGGATGTTGCTATTAAAAATTTAGGGGTGCTAACTGTTAAGCCCTAAGCACCTCCAAGCACCCTCCAAATTGCGCCTATGGTCGTATAGGTAAAATTCTAAAAATTTTGAGAATCGATGCATTCTCATCTATAAAGATTAAAAGATCAAATGTCTACTAGGTCACTAGGACAAACATCGCAACTCGACCGAAAATTAAAAATTTGTCAAAATAAAATGTTTCACCAAATTTTTCTTTTTTGAAAAATTGACATTCATAAATCTCAATTTACTACCAAACTAATATAATTGAAATATCTTAAAATCTGAGAAATAGTCTAAAAACAATCTTGATCCTAGAAAATGTCAGGAAGTTATCACTAGGTAATATTAAAAATTTAGATTTTTCCGAAAACGTAATAAATTTAATTCTCAACTCCACCAATTCATACAATATCGTCCTGATATTTTTAAGGATCAAATAATAATTATTTCCCATCTCAACATATTTTACATATTTTCAGCTGTGTTAGTTTTGTGGTAAATTGTGTTCTTCGAATATGAAATTTTCAAAAAAGATAACGGGATTTCTTTTTAGACGATTAATTTCAATTTTTTATTCTGATATCAAGATGTGACGTTTTTCTGTACAGTTATTTAATTTTTAGGCGAAAATTCATAAATGATCTAAGATAATGTCACTTCCATTTTAATTTACAAACTTAATCGTATTATCATTAAGTAATTTTTGTAAAGTTAATAATATTTTTATTTTACACTTTACCTAATATTTACTAAAATAATTTAATATTTTTAAAAAAATTTTTCGACGCATTAACAAAATATATTTCAGTGATAAAGATAGGACTCCCCAGCCCCCTTAATCCTAGTTTATATATCATTGACCGTTGTACAATACTACAATATATCAGTATATTGTATTTGTATAATGTGAAAATAATTCTGAACAGGGACGGTCTATTATCCTATATTATGAATATAACACTAAGTAGGGATATTTCATGTTTGTAGTTACGTGCCTATGTTTTTAGATATTGTTATTAAAGTAATTTATTTTCTTATTTGTAATACAGAGCAAGTTAAATTATTTGTGTAATTGTATACAATTCAGTAATACATGTGAACGTTTTAAGTCTTCACAAATGTTTTTGAATTATAACAAAATAATGAATATCATTATTTTTGCTTTAAATGTGTTATTTCGTCTAAATTTAAACTCAAAATATTATGGAATTATATTTTTTATATCAGTATGAACTTCATACTAAATTTTCAAACTTTATCAATGAATTTTTTAATTTTTAATCACAAATATCCTTAACTTTTATGGATTTTGTCAAAATTTGAACTTCAGATGCTTTTTAAAAATAAATTAGGACTATGTATTAAAAAAAATTTATTTATCCATAAGAAAAATGTATATAGAATCTTATTTTACACTCTTTCAAGGTTTTTGACCAACAAAACATTTTGCATTAAACTAGATCCAATTCACTATCAAAACTGAAACCAAAGTTGAATAATGAACATTTTTTTTACCATACAAAATTTATATTGTAAATTTCTATAACATTTTAAATAATGGATAAAAATAATGGTAGACATAATAACAGAAAATAAGTTTAAAAAATATAATTCAGTATAACATAGCTTATACTAATAATGGGCAATTTGGAATGAGGATTTTATAATAATAATAATAATATAATATGCAATACTTGAAATTGATCAATAACATATTTGTTTTTATATTACAAACATAATAATATATGTGTGTATAATGTGTATATAATGTTTTATCACCACTATTCATATGAAAAATATTTACTCAATTTATGAAAAACAAAAGTGTGAAGCACATACTGTATGGTACATAATATACATTTTATAGGTAACATTTAAAAATAATAGAAATAGAAGAAAAATCAGACATAATAAAAGGTAAAAATGTTTTTTGAATAACAAAAACATGATTAAAATAATATGTTGAATTCAACAAATGTTATATATATATAGACAACAAACAAACATACACACACATGCATATATCATAATACATACATACATACATGTACATAAATGAATATATCATCACTTTAGTTGCACATAATAATCAACAAAATTCAACATCATAATAATAAATCATAAAATTAAAAAAATTAAATTGTTTTTTTTTTTTGTACATTTCCATTAACTTTAGATAAAGCCTGCAGCTCCTCTATAGTTATTTGCTTCGGACGGGTACAAATAGTCATCGCTCCAATTAGACCGGGATAATGTAGGTTCAGATGTTGTCCGTTGTAGTTTTGGCATAGCATGTATAATGCTTTGGATAGATATAGCAATGTCTTTGAATTTGGGCCTGTCTTCCCTATCAAATTTGATACAGTTTTCCATTAATTTGCGAAGTTCAGCTGGTGCGTCTGATCTGACTTTTTTCAAATCAGGTCGTAAGTAGCCTCTGCCTACCATAAAAATTATCTGATCTTTGTTATTAATTTCCGTGTAAGGCAGCTGACCAGAGAGTAATTCATACAGCACAATACCATAAGCATATACATCTGATTGAAAACTGTATGGGTTGTCAACTTGCATCCGAATAACTTCAGGTGCCATCCATAATATTGATCCAGATGGCTGATGATATTGTTGACCACCGGACCATTTTGATTTGATTGTAGCCAAACCAAAATCACCAATTTTCACAACAGAGTCATTAAAAAATATATTGTTGCTTTTTAGATCCCTATGTATAATGCTTTTAGAATGGAGATAATTCATACCAATTGCAGTTTGGCCAGTAATCGATATCAATTGCATTGCCTCAAATCTAAAAAAAAAAAAAATATGTTATAACTAGAGCTAAAATGTATAAACATTATTAAATAATAAAATATGCAAAATGTAAAATAAATTATTTTTATCAATATAATTCAATTTGTGAACATATTACTAACCAAATTTATAAAATAACATATCAATGTACCTAAATAGAAACCTTAGGTATAACCACTACTTATACATAACTGAATGATTGTTCCTAATAAACATTTTAAAAAGAGATCTAATACAAATGTACATTTTGTTTATTTAATAATTAAGATAAAATATTATATGAATAATAATGCATAATTTATTGCTGTTTCATTCATTAGGTGTTTGTTCTATTCATTTCTAAATGAAATCGAGCTTTTTTTTTATAGATTATTTTTTTGTGATTTTATATTAGTTAAAATTTAAGATTTGTTCAAGTATTCAAATAAAAATGATATTTATGTACTCCAGTATTTTCATGTAAATATTTTATCTATTATACAATACATTAAATACAATGTTTCGTCATATATTTTTCAAGCTAAAAACAATAATTTCCTAATGAATTAATATAATTTTATATAATATATAAGAAATCAGAACAGCATCCATTACATTGATATAATAATATATATAAAAAAAGAATAGTAATATGCATTATCACTGGTACACATTAGAAGGTTCAAGGGTAACAGCTGCTACCCCTTAAATTTTTTAGTGGGTGGGTCTCCCTTGTCCTAAAATACCTATATATCATAAGAACTGTACTATGTATAAAAACAAATTATAAAATAATATTAAAGACTTTAACCAATATTTGTTTTTGAAAGCAAGTTGATGGTTGGGTGGTATATTATCCACTTAATATACAAGGTCTATTTAATTTTTAGTGTGCACTATATAATGCAGCTAATCGTTGGTCTCATAACGGTTATTTATTAAACATAATATTTTTTAAGAATCAAACCTAAAATACTATTAGGACTTATAAAATTATTATAAATAATAAATAAGTATATTAGATATTAAATCAATGGTTGTATTAATATTAAAACAAAGAAATTATTTACTTGAAGATAAAATAATAATTTTAAGATTTTTTTTTACTATCTTTTTATTTTTTAGAATTTTAAATTTAAGTGATTGAAATCAGGGAATCCAATAACACTTTTATAATGAAGAATAAATATTAACTTACTTTTTTTCCAATACATGTAAACAGCGATATAGACTTGATCCTTCACACCACTGTGTAACAATAGCTAAATTTGGTTTTCGTATAACGCCCATAAATAGTAAAACATTTACATGCCTAGTTTTCTTTAATACGGATACTTCATTTTTAAATGCTTGTAATTGTGCAGCAGTGGGTTGTTTAACTTTGAGTGCTTTAATTGCCACTGGACCATGCCAATTGGCCTTATAAACAGTACCAAATGACCCTGATCCAATGCAATCACCCATTTGTATATCTGTCTCTGGTATTTCCCAATCTTCTAATGATTCTTGAGGACCAGTGTCACGGAGCAATTTCTTGGTAGCACTTTCATCAGCACTTTTGGCTCGAGGTCTAGGCCTCAGTACATTGGTAGGAGAAGCTTGGGCACTCTGACTATGAGGCAAGAAACCATGAGGCACACCAGATGGTGCTTGTGATCTTCGCTTCAATTCAGCCAAATCGTCCCAATTCATATTAACCATATTACGACATACATTAGGTTCTGAACTCGATCTTTCTCCATGACCAAGCACTCGACGTCTCGAAGATTGATAATCAGATGCTAATTGCAGTATACCGGCAGAGTTTTGATAAATAGTGTGATTTCCGCCATTACTGTTATTCAAATCTCTGGTTGGAATACACAGTACAGGTACTCCCATTGAACACCGTTCATGAAATTTGAATCCGCATGAACGACAGTGATAACCCTAGTGAATAGAAACATATATTATTGAAAATCAAACAATGACCAAGTTTAAAAAAAAATACTAATAATAATTTAACAAAAATAAAATATTTACCTGGAAAAGTAGTTGACGGCAATGATCACAAGTCGTAAATGATGTACGTTTTGAAAAATCATGTGTAAATGATGCTTGAATGGGTAACCAACACATTTTAACTTGTATCTCTTCGTATTCAATGGTGGATGTTTGTGTATCCCACGGTATCTGATGGTCAGTGCCATTCCTGTAGACAACACAGGCGTTCAATGGGATCTTCCTGTGTTGCAAACGCTTCTCTAGGGCCATGTGCAACGTTTCACCGTGCTTCACTTCAATAGTGGTACGCTGTTTATTAGGTAAATAAGCACGGATAGTGCGTACAAACGGTGTGGACGGCTTGTCTCCCCGGGTTTTTCGGTGCTCCCTGGGATGATCGACTTGGTCGAGTAGCTCCTGTTCTTTAGCTTCGAGTTCGTGCAACTTGACAGTAAGCTCTCGGTACTCGGTCAAGTAGATGGGTGGCGGATGATCGAATGTGGCGAACGTGCCGTTCAGCGCATGGATGTTGCACTTGGTCAAGCGCATCACTTCCCTGACGTTCTGCAGCTCGTTGCGTAGCGAGGTGATCTCCTCGAAGTCGAACGACATGACGACGCCGCCACCGCCGCCGCCGGCAGCGGGTTTGGTGTCCAGGCCGCCGGGGGATCTTGCTGGGGTCTCGGTATTTGGGGTTGAGGAGAGAGAGGGCCTGTGGGTGCGCTACAGCTCCATCGCCAGGATCAAGTGTCCCACAGACGGACGTCGGACACCATCGTTCGTGCGGGTGTCGGTGTCCGTTGTTTGGTCTGAGGGTGCTCGGATGTCGACGCGAGGCGGCGGGCGGATACTACGATGGAGCTGTATCGGTTAGATTCGCCCCGAGCGCGTCTACTACGACATGTTTACGTGAAACCGTACGAATTCGTTACACGATTGAATAGTGCCGATAACAGACGCACCATATTCGAACCGCGGCGGTAGATTACGGAGTACGGAGTGCCCTCCTATGCGTTTCAGGAACCGACCGCAATTATTTGTAAATTAAATATAATACAACTTAAATTAAATATACTATAATATAGGATGTAATGTAATATTATTGAATAATAATTAATATCGAATTGTCAAACAAAATTTACATACATTGACAAATATTTTTAGGTTAAAAGTTAAAACTACCCGGACAGTACAACCGTAGTGGCTTCCCTAAATACCGTGCATTACTTGGATAGTGTCGGTCGCGTTGGCTAAGCTGGCGAACAATAATTATTAATCATAATTCATAAACCTATAGGCTATAATTAAAATAATTATACGGAATCTTAGTCTGCGCCCTACGGTTAATGTGGATTTATCCATATTATACCTACCTATTTACTATTAGCTCATAGCTGTATATATATAATATATAGGTACCTATTATATAAAAATTAGTCAACGTTTATGGGACTTTAGACTTCAGAACTACTCAACAAATTAGCACCAAATTTTGCATATATTATATTATATTTCTTGAGAGAGTAAGTTGATACCCCAGGAATGTTCTTTGGTTCGTATTTCGACCTCTTTGGTTGCTATACGGTGGCTTACGCATGAATAAATAAATTTCGTTTTGGCTTTTGTTTGTATATAGGTTGCCATTGGTTATAAGTTATGACTTAGAAATACAATTTTAAAATAAATTTGTTTAGACTCGCTATTACCTATGTGTTGCCATGGTATTTTTTTTTTTAAATAAAATAATATTTTATTAACTTATTGTTACCTTGGTAGGTGGATTTTTCAAATATAACAAAAGGCAATATTTGAAACCTATAGACACAAAAATTCAAAAACTACTCGGCCAGTTTTGACAAATATTTAAAAAATTGTTCTTAGAGATATCAGAAAAGTTTTAAGAGTAGTTTAAATCACGCTATACTGCTATATTTAATAAATTTATCATAATAGGCAACATAGGTGCAATTTGAGTTTTAAATTTGGGGGGCTAAATAATTGGCATGTATGTACTGTGTGATACATTTGGGGGGGCTACGATTGATTTGGGGCTTAGCCCCCCTCCCAAATTGCGCTTATGATAAGCAAATTGTCCATCCTGGTCGAAGTAGATCACATAGCAGTGGCGTATCTAGGATTCATTTTAAGGGGGTGTTTTAATACTTAATAGTGTCACGGAGTATGGAAAGTGGGGGGGAACCCTAACACTCATAATACATTAACACAAATCATAGGTATATTGATATAAATTATGATATTAGTGAAAATTATTATAAGGATGTGTAAGTTGTATAAAACTTTTTTATTATAAAGCACATAAAATAAATAATACTAATACTAAGACAACTAATACAACATAGTACATACGGCCGATGGGGGTGTACACGTCACAAGCCGTAAGCCAGAGGCAGGATGGCCAGGATGACATAGGCATAGACCTATTAACTATATTATTAAAAGGTCTATCGGTCTATGACATAGATAATAGGTATGCATTTCGCCCAACTACCTTAGACTTACACTTACCCATAGATTAAATAACTTTAATAACTTTTGTTTATATTTATGTTATATAATTTATTATACTGATTAAAATATAAAACATGGATCAGAAAAAAATGTAAAATTACAATATTTATGTAAGTAAGATGTTTGTTAATAACGAGTTAACAAATAACAATACCAGAATTCTTAAATAGTATTAGTCATTGCTTAAGAAAACGGAATGTAGAATAAATTATTATAGTTATTATAAATGTAGACTAGATTTTTTAAAACGTATAACTTTTTTTTAAATATTATTATTGTAATGACATCGACAATCATTTCTTAGGGAAACGTATTGTATATCAAATTATTATTGTAAACTAGATTTTTTAAAACGTATAACTTTTTTAAAAATATTATTTAAATATAAATTAAATATAATATTTAAATAATTTTTTTCTGTGTCGGTAATCGCAGAAATAATAAGAAGTAATAAAATATAAAAAACAATTTTAATATTTTTATTATTTTGTATTTTCGGACTTTTTGTCCAACAGTAAAAATGTACTGGGACTTTTTGTTCCCGGACTATTTGACCGTTTACCGTGAATACTATTCACTGAATAGACGGTGAGTTCACGGTTTAAGATCTAAGTAATAAGTATATCTTAAACCGTGGGTGGGTTTATGATAGGGGGGGCATTGAAATTGTCATAGATAACATTATCTATGGAAATTGTCGAACCGTCGTCTGGGCGAAACCACGAATTAATAAAAAAAAACATAAAAATAATCTATTTTATATATTTTATATTAAGATATAATATAATATAATATATTATAATAATTAAAATTATTAAAATTAATCTTAATTCGTGGGCGAAACTACACGAACAAAAGTACATAACCTAAAAGAAATATATCAGGAGTATTCCGGGCATGAAGGCATGATTAAAGATATCTTATACTTATATAGTTATATATTATTATATTTATCTATGATCATGATTCCAGGCAACTCACGGTTTGCTCTTGTTCATTTCTAGTCTTTTTATTTCATGATTTTTCGTGTTTCTATTAGGTA
>VUJU01000748.1:0-79397 GCA_009835225.1 Aphis craccivora | reverse complement strand
CTAAATAAAAGTAAAAATTATAATCTGAATCTGAATCTAGATAATTGTTTACGAAATTATCTGTATCTCATCTAGATATTATTTTTGTTATCTGGGCTCAACACTGTCAATAATTAGTAGGTACGTAATTTTTTTTTCTAATTTTTAACTTTTTAAGGCATAGTAAATATAATTAAAATGCATTTTTTGAGTTTTAAAGTCAGTTTTTCATTTTTCTAAGGGCATATTTGAGATTTTTAGGTCTTTAAAATCTCAGTCCTAATAATAACTATCATTAACCATATCTCTTGATCTTATGTTTGGTAAGCTGGAAAATTCCCTAATTCCAAACATCCTCGATATATTCATGCTATAGGTAATGACTAATGAGACTGTTGCCTGTCTTTGGATTACATCGAAAGAGTACGCGTCTATAGTCATATATTTGTTTACAAGTTTTATTTCTTTTAGCATTATTTAAAAATGGAATTAATTAATTCAAACAAAAAATACCCTCAGGTTGCGTATTTGGGATTTTTGTTTAATTTCCACAAGGAATGTTCTAATTTTATTCGTTGGAGGTGTTCAAAAAATAGCTCTATGAAGTATCCGTGTTTTTTAAAAACTAGTTTAAACATAAATAATCCAATTTTTATTTCTGTAAATAATGATCAATGTTCATGTACGTCAAGGAAATGAATTATTTCTGCGAGAAAAATAAAAAATGCAATTGTGATAAAAGCTAAATTAACAAGTGATTCATCTGCTCAAATTTTCACGGAAGTAGTATCAAACATTCCCCAAAGTGTACTCGCCGCATTACTAAGACGAGAATATCTAAAAATAAAAATTAGAAACCACAGGGCATTTAATGATCAACCTAAACCTATTAGTGTAAACGAACTCATTATTGAAGGTAAATATACTGTAAATGTTTAAAAATAATTTTTAATTTATTTCTATTTAAATTAAACACCATCATTATTCATGCAACGGTTCCTAAACTTTTTTAGTTTACATTATTAAATGCCAATTTAAAGTATTCCAACATTTTTGATTTTTATGAAAAAAAAAACAATAACTAATAATATTTATATTTAATATTATATTATATATTTATATTTATAAAACATAATGAATTATTGTTGATTTAAAAATATAATAGTTTGGGAACCGCTGATTTAATGTATAAAATAAATTAGGTGCTCATCAGGTGATTATTTTATCAAAAACATATATATTTTTTAAATTTATTATAGGAGAGTATCGGGAATATGGAAATGAAAGATTTTTGCTGTATGACAATAGCCCGAATGTTAATAATAGAATTTTATTGTTTGCCACTGATAACTACCTATTTGTCGTTATTTGCCAAATCTTATACCTGGTTTGTCGATGGAAATTTTGGCCTCGCACCTGAATTTTTCAAGCAATTGTACGTTATTCATGTACAAATAAATTCTGTATTTGTCACAGCAGTATATTGCATTCTGCAGAAAAAAAATCAGTCTACATAATGAGGAAATATTTAGTGTTGTATTAAATGAATGTCGGGCTCGTGATCTATCCGTTAAATGTACACTTAGATTTTGAAATAGCTGTTATAAATGCTGCGAAAAATATTTTCGGATCCCATACTACAATTCACGGATATTTTTATCACTTATGTCAATCGATACATAGAAAATTTCAAAAACTTTGTTTGTAAGGAATTTATAAAAATGATACCTATCAATTTTCGACAATTTTGCGGCATACTTGATGGATTAGCTATCTTACCACAAGATAAAGTATTGGATGAGTACAAAATGCCGAAGACCTTTTAACGTATTTTGATTCATATTATGTAAATAGTTCCTATAGGCGTGTCGGTAAAGCTTCTACTTTACATTTTAGAAAAATTCCACCTATATTTCCACCTTCATCGTGATCCGAGGAATGTACATAATATGACATTAGTAGGGGGACATCGAACAAATAATATGACCGAAGGGTGGAATAACGGGTTTGCGAAACTCTGTGGGCATAAGCATCCAACAATATGGAAATTAATTAGAAAAATAAAAATGGAAATTTCCGCAGATGATGCGAAATTAGCTTTAGATGCTGTAAGATATTAGAGAAGTGTTAGAAAACTAGGTCAGACTCGGACAATAGAAACTCGACTAGAAAACTTATGTATACAAATACAAGAGGGCAAAATCGGTGTATTAGATTTTTTAACAGCCGTAAGTCACAATATTAGAAAAAGGTATGATTAAAATAATCATGTCATATTGCATATGAATCTGCAATGAAGTGAGACATTTTATGTCTCACATAAAATGAACCATGATCTATCACAGACTAAAGGCGGGTTTCCACTGTATACGTGTATAAAAATCCTTGTCTGTGATTGGTTGGTATACATGGTAAGCTTGTGGTATACCAGAAAGTTTATACGTTCTTACCACACGTATAACCACGATACCGTGAAGTTGGATCCAATACAACTTGTTTAACAGTATAACTTGAGCGATAGCTGCAGTGACCAATTTTAAAATCTTAAAAATGTGTTATGTTATTATAATATTAAATTATATTGTTTTAAAAGTTAATTAAAGTGTATTTACACTATAGAGTCGAGCCAAATTATAGTAAGTTAATTTACCTCTAAAATTAAGTGCTTACCAATTACCATGCTTACTAGAGTATTTTTTATGAAGGACGTGTATGTCCAAGCATGCATACGTGCGTGTTGATAAACGTGCACGTACACGGGAACGGTCAAGTGGAAACCCGCTTTTACTCGACTGCCAATCGTTACATAAATAAAAGGTAATACCTAAAATCATAAGTCTATATTATTAAAGGTGGGACGTTGTAATATAATAATTTTTTATTCTATATTTATATTTACGTATTATGAACTATTGTATATGTTATTCATAATAAATTTATAACATTATAATTATTAAAACAATTTATCGTTATTAGTATAATTTATTATATTTATTGTTAATTATTATTATATCAATTATATCGAAAAGATTATCAGTATACGAACGACGTTGACACGTTGTACGTCAGGACTTTTTTTACCTAGTGTGGGACTTTTTTTTCCGCGATTCAGCGGTAGTACGGCCCTGATTAGTAGACAATAGACATAATAACTAATAAGTGTAAATGATATATAATGAACGGATAACATAAAAAATACAAAATATTGAGTAGAGATTGATGACACTCACTCTTTATTTTTGATTTTTAGTAGAGTTTAAAATACTTCAAATCAATATTTGAAAAAGTATTACTAAAATGACCCATTTCATTAGTAATTTTGTACCATGTATATAATAACTAACAATATTGGAGTTTGAAAATAAATTAATTCAGAAATAAAGTGTGATTTTACAGGTTGTAGTGGATAGGTTAGGATAAATAACGTACCGTTTATTAGGGAATAGGTTATAAATTGATAAAAAATGAATTTTTGATCTTTTTTTTTCCCCGATCGCATCGTTTCCTCCAGGAGAAAAATGTTTTCATATTATCGTAGAGAATTTAGATTTAAGTGCAATAAGCGACTACTGGCAAATGAAAATGTAATATTACTAATATTCTACCTCCATAGTCCACCGTCCGCCCTCCCCAACCGGCATTCCGTAACTTCGTCGCTGCTGTAGTGTTGTCTAACGTAGCGTCTACTAAGTAGTAAGTACCAACAGTACAAACCAAACTAATATCTCATATTCTTTTAATGTACGTCCGCTCTATAATTTAAAATCATTTATATAGTGTGCACTTACACATTTTGCTAATAAATAATTATTATTGTGCATTGTAGTTGTACCAACTCTATTTTCACGATGGATAACGAAAAAACGTTTGACAAATTACCAGTTGAAGTGAGTATGAATGTTATTGTTTATATACATGCATAATATACTGTATACCACAGTTGTATAATGTCAACAACATTGATACCTTTGTTCTGAAAATATTTTGGACTACAATTTTTGCTTAATATTAAGTGTTTACCACCGCATAACCGCATAGCTATTGCCTATTACCCATCAATATTATTCTTTGTCATACTGGTTTAATAATAACATTTTTATGTGAATTGGATGTATTCAAATGCCATTAGCTATAGTAGCTAAGAATTAAGATCAAGAGCTTTCCCATTATGAGACATCACATATTGTTCATTATCTTTGGCCTGTTAGGTACCAAATTTTCTTATCTAACCATAATGTAATTTATATAGTAATTACTTTATTGAATAAACACACCACCCTGAATGGCCTGAACCCTCCTACTTATGAAAATTGTGCTACGATGCCACTGATATATACAGTGTATGTTGTATTACAATTGACTAGGTAAAAGTTTTAATATGATTTGTACACCATCTTCCCTGGCTTTAACCTAAGGAAATTTCCATTATTATTTATTCACTGAACTTTGATGCAACTATTGCAAATGATACTAGATATTGTCGATATTGATATATATTAACGACTAAATATTTGTAAAATCTTATAACATTTCCAATAATTGTTTTTGTGAATACTGATCATATTTAACCCTTATTTGCTGTTTATACATTTTTAAAGTATGTTATTACATTGAATACAAACAATCAAAATATATTTTAATTTAAAATGTTTATGTATTACAGATGATTTCACACATATTTGAATTCTTAAAATTAGAGGACAGAAAAGTTGCATCGACTGTTTGTTGGTCATGGTATAATGCATCTATTCAACCAAGGTTCTTAAAAAAAGTAGTTATATGTTTAACAGACATAAATAAAATGCATGAAGTGCTCGACATATACACAAAAAGCTTGCTGCCTTTTTTTTCGTTTAGAATCTGGGATTTAGGAATAAAACTTGAAGTGATAGAGTATGATGAAGACGATGCAGAAGGTCCCACAAATCAAATTTGTTGGGATTGGGTAGACACCATATGGCCATTGTTGGCACCCAAAGTAATTTATCTAGAATTTTATGAGTCATTAATAAAAGACGAAATATTATTTACGTTATTAAACATATCTCAACAATTAAAAGTATTGAAAATTTATCATGTTGATTACAGTCCTAAAAAAATACTGTATAAAGTAAACAGACTTCAGTCACTAGAAGAACTAGAGTTACACTTCTTCCTTCCACTCAATCCTGATGAAGAAATAAAAGTGTTGGGAATAATACCGAAAACGCTTCGTAAGCTTTGTGTGAAGTCTGTACTGAAGGAGTGTGAGTTTGTTATCAAAGATTTAATCAATGTAATTAAATTTTGTTCTTCTCACCTTGAAAGTCTTGAGCTTTTTGATGTAAGTTGGTCATATGAAATAATGGAATCAATAGTAAACCTTAATATGAAGCTGAAAAAGTTTGGTTTACATATGGTAGATCGTATGGATTATCGCCGTGCGCCAGAAATAATATTACTACTACTTAAAACAAAATGGCCGTTAGTTGATTTGAAATTGTGTGCTGATTGTTTTACTTATGAACATGTGTTTGCTATTACCAATACCTTCAAAGACCTAGAAAAATTATCAGTATCCGGTTTATCTGAAAGGGCATTTGAAACCATGGCTGGAATTGATGGATCATCATTTGAAGCATTATCAAAATTAACAAACTCAATCAGTTCATTAACAAAATTGAAATCTCTTTATATCGGAGTTGAGAGAAAATAAGGAGCATAATATGCAACATTATAATTGAACAAATGTTTAATTTGAAAATCAATGACTATATTATACTATTTACTTGGTCCAGTGAGAGAATATGCTGCAGTTTAAATGTCAATCAGTTCTGCGTAATTCTACAAGACACTGTCATAGTGAACCAATATACAATTGTGTACATTGTTTATTTATTGTGGATTGTACAGGTCTGATTTTTGTTGGACTATGACATGTTATTTCACTGGATAGTTAAATTTCTTTGAATGTTATTTAATTAGGGCTGATTTGAATAGTTTGTGTAATTAATAATTAAACTTGCGTCAAGATTGGAGCTTTACATTGTATACAGAAATTAATGCAAGATGGTATAATTTATATAATTGTTGAAAGTAAAAATTAATGAGACATTTGAATTAAATTTATCATTATTTAAAAGTAATACCTACCAATCTTTCTTTTTTCTTTTTTTATTGTTTTAGTTATGTGAAAATATACTTTTTGTGCATAAGTATTTTGGTGTCGGCTGTAATTAATTGCTGACAAGTACGTAATCCTAAGATGAATTCAGTTGTCGAAAATTATTTAGTTGCGCTTTAAAAGTATACTCAATAAGATATCTCACTATATCATTGTCTTTTAATTAAATCTATAATTTTAAATAATACAGGTTAATTATATAAAGTGCACACAAGTTTGAGGCATATACTGAATGACTGTTATATCTTATGATAATGTTGTATTGGTGTTTCCTTGTTTGTGGCCTCTTCTTTTATTCCTGAGGTTCATAACTCAGCCATGATCACGCTTTAGTATTTTTTGAATTGTTAATACCAACCAGCAGTAGTATGTGTCCCACTATAGTTGAAATTGCTATCAATATGTTTATTGATTTAAACTGATTTCACTATATTATAATATTGTACTTCATATTCGTTATACAACATTTGGCAAGACCTTGAAGCTTCTCACAATTCTTTTAACTCAAACTTCCTTCTTAAAACTAATTATCAAGTCTCTCGTGAAAGATAGTAGTTCAAAGCCTGGTATTTACCAATTTCAAACTAAATCTTCAGGCATTTGTCAAAGGTTAACTATAGGATTGGAGTCACTATCTTAATTAAATCATTATTGGACAATAGACACTATAAATTGAAAAAAAAAAATGGTATTTGCTGTAAATTATTCTAATATGAGTATGATGGTTAGTTCAAGTGGTAACTAAAATAAATAAATAAAAAAATATTAATTAAAACTAAACATAATAACTATTGTTTCCTACAGAAATAATTTTGATTCGTACTTGCATTTTTGTTTTTAAAATTTTTCAACATAAAGTAAATTAGTTTTTTTTTTGTTATGTTCACTACTTCAGACTTCTATAACAGCCTAGACAGGACTGAGATAGATAAGAATATACTAGTCACCATAACAAAATATATAGGTATGTCAGCAACAATACGAATTTTAATCTAGTGTGTGAATCCCCACTTTTTCCTGTGTGTTAAATTCTCCGAATGGTATGGTATGATATATACAACCCATCGCTAAATTTATGTATAATGTATGGTCACGATTATAAAGTTTAAAAGTTATTATAAAGTTCTATCGTATATATAATATAATATATATTTTGTACTGTATATTTTAATTCGTGGTATATACTAGTATATTCTTATCTATCTCAGTGGATGGGATTTAAGTCTTCGTGATAATAATAACTGTAATAAATAATAATAATTGTTTTATTCTGTGATAATAACTTTATTTTGTTATTACTATTATCATAATGATAACAACTAATATGTCAAATATTGAAATATGTAATAATGTAATATTGACAATAATTGTGCTATATCCGTTCAAGAAGCTGAGACTGTTATAAATGCATAACAATTTATACTTAAGTGTTAAAAATGTTCTCCTATATTTTTACTAATGACTTTAATTTGATATCTATAAATTATAATTAAACCGAGTAATTAACATGTACCAATGATGGACACTGTGGTAAGTATACAATATCTATATTATTGTTATTCACAAATATCAAATTAAATACAATTTAATAAAAGAGCTTTAGGTGTTACAAAGGGTCCTATTAGGCATTAGCTGACCTTTGTGTCAATATATAATACCTTTTACTTCATTATTATATTCTTTCTACAATGGAGATGACAATGTTTTACTACACTAATTTTAAAGATTTTTGTTCCATTTGGAATATTCTAGATCTATTCCTCATTTTTATACCCAAAAAATATTATTGTTTATCACAAAAAGTTATTTATAAAATATGTTTAAAATTATTTATATTTACATGATTTATTAATTATTTTTATTGTTTAGATGACTGAAGAAAATCTCCAATTAGGAGTTCAAACAAATAATAAAAACACTAAAACACCACAAGAGCAAATAATTGATCATATTGTATTGAAAGCTTTAAATAGTGATTTTATAAGTCAACAAAAGAATCAATTAGAATTTTCACTTGAAGAAAGAAGACAAATTGCCGAAGAAATTTTAAATGATAGTCATTCAAAGTTTTTATATACCTTTGGTGATTATTTAATAGAAGATCACTTAGAATACTTTAAATCTATAAATAATGACAATTATGAAATACATTTTCATCTACACAGATTAAGCCGTTTAATAAATTCTAAAAAAGTATAAAATGGCAAAATATATATTATAAACAACTTAATCTTTAATTATTGATTTAATTTACTTATAATTATATATTTATGTTATTTAGGTTGTTTGTAAAAATCGACGTTATCAAGCTATGCTTGAACTTCTTAAAGGCGATTACTTTAGTGATAATGAGATGCGAAATAGAGAACCTTTACTTTGGGAACAACTAGTTGGACAATATCTATCAGAAGAAGAAAAATTCAACTATGACAATCAATATTTAGCTCAAAATTCGTAATTATAATAATAACACCTTTATAATTTTGTTTATGTTATGTACTTATTTAATATATTTGTTTAAGGTTAACTGAAGTTTTATTTGAGCAAATTGATCGTGATAATAGAGATGATTTAAAACGCAAACAACAAATAGAGGAAGTTCAAGAAAAAGACGAAGAATGTGATGATGATGATGATAATGATGATGATGATGATTATGATTATGATAATAATATTTCAAATAAACCATCAATGGCTATGGAAGTTCATAAACCATCAGCCTTTTGGGGTGAATATAGTAAACCAAAAAATGAAACAGTTAAAATTGGCAAACGTCGGTGGAAAGAAGATCATTTACTCAACCTAGAACATTATAACAACAAAGAACTAAATGATAAAGAAAAACTCCTTTTATTAGATGAATTTAAATCTCATATGATTCACAAATTCCTCAATGGCCAAGAAGATTATGATTATAAGTATGAATATTAAAGATATATAATCAAGGCTGGGCAAGTTAACGATTTTTTTTAACTCGTTAAGTTAAGTTATTTTAAAATAATAAAGTTAAGTTAAAAGTTACTCATATTTTTTTTTGTTAACTCGTTAAGTTAAACGTTAACTTTGAAAAAAAGTAACTTACCTTAATTTAAAGTTAAAATTTTCTTATTTTCAATATAAAAAATTCCAGACACATAATAATGTTTATTAAATAATTTTTCTTTATGTACAAGAAAATTAGTGGAGAAATTTAAATAATACATCAAAGTATTAACTAGCTATCAAAAAACCTACTTTTCTAAAAATACTGTTAAAAAATGTGCATTATTGTTTGGACTAAAATTAACTTAATTTAAATGTTTTTGAATAAAATTAACTTGAAGTTAACACGTTAATCTTTTAAAAAAAGTAACTTATCAAGTTAAAAGTTAATTTCAAAACAAAGTAACGAGTTAATTAACTCAATTAAAATTAACTTAATGTTTTAACTTAATTTTAACTTTTAATTCGCTAATGCCCAGCCTTGATATAATATATATAAATATTTTGATTTATTAATTTGTCTTTTTTTGTAGTAATGTGGATAATAATCCAGAATATGATAACTTACACATTAAATCCATTGATGAAGAAGAAAAATATTTTGATTCAGAAAGTCCTATTGAAGAAATACCTACTATAAAAGATGACATGGAATTAGAGCATCCTATAGAAAGTGACGGAGAAGATGAATTAGATACCTATATGAATATGCTACAAAAAAATGAAATTACTGATAGTGTAACAAATAAATTTAAAAATTTATAAAATATTGAACTTATATTGTTCATTTAAACTTATCATTGATTTAAAATTAATTTATATTAGTTAATATTATAAAATGGTATATTTAAATTTAGTAATTTTCTTTTGATATAAATTATCAAAATCTAACACTATCAATGACTTAACGATTTTCACTAGACTAAGAATAAATAAATAAACACTGATTGTAACAAAAGGTGTGCTGTTACTAACAAGCAGCATATTTATAATTCTATATCATAGTTAACCATTGTATTATTATGAAGTTTATCCAGAAAATAAGTTCTATTTTCTACTACAACTTCTTGTGAATTTTGCAAGGGAACAGTTTGATTATCCCTCTTACAGCTCTGATATAACACTTAGTGACTTTCATATTTTTTACATATATTTACGTATAAAATCATTCCTTAGTGACTAAAACTTCAAAAATGATGACGTGGTAAAAATTAAAAATATTATTTATTATTATTTAAAAGAAATAACTAAACTAAAATACTAATATAGTTTTTGCCACAAGTCATTGCATACAGGCTTAAGTTTATTATTTATGATTTATCTTGTCTTTACCAATATCTTATTAAGAATGATTCCAACATGTAATAACACTAATATTGTAGTTGCAATTCTATTGCTTTTTTAAAGACATTAATAGATTTTTAAATATTTACTTTGTTCATTTATAACTTTTAAAAATGAGAACTATTTATTTCTTTTTTAAATTTTTTTCCTATAAATATCAATGAACAATAATTATAGGCTGGGTCAAAATTCTTAAAAATTGAATAAAATATCCCATATAAGTTGCTGTTATAATTGTAAAAAAATACATATAGACTTTTATTATTATTATCAAATTTTTACAAAATATATCAAATCTTGAACATCTACAAGTTAAAATATTTTGACAAAAAAAATCTATCTTTAGTTTTTATAACTAATTTGAAAATTTAAGTAGTTTGCTATAGTTAAGCAATATTTCTCATATTTATTATTTATATCATGCTGGAACTAAAAAATCATAAAAAAATTTAAACAATGTTTTATAGATATACCTATATGAATGAAATTACATTTTTAATTGATAAAATGTTCATTACTTTTTTATAATTTAAAAATATTATTCATGCAGGGCCTGATGCCCTGATAAACCAATAGACTGAATAGGCTACAGCCTAGAGCGCCAATGGTTAAATTGGGGGCACCACAATTTTTTTTTTAGGAATGTAGAACGTAGGGGTGCCAAATCAATCCTAGCCTACAGGCGACCAACTCCTTAATCAGGCCTTGTATTCATGGCAGTGGCCGACTGACCAGGAATATTTGGGAAATTTATCATCCTGTGCCGGTGAAAATTATAAGATTATGGGCCTGCCTAGGCTCAAGGAGCTGGGACATAAGAAACCCAATACGAATCATATTATACAATAAAATGTCTAATAATTATTCTGTTATACATTATATATGGGTATTATTGGTATTAACTACTACAGTATTGAGTATTGACAATTTTATTAATTAAAGTGTAGTATTAATTAGTTGTTAGAGATAAATAAGATGAAATTTGTCTATTAAAAAAAAAAACGGGCTGCTAAATTTTAAAATCTCCATGGCCTCATCTTTTCCCAATCATCTGACTCAAAAGTACCTACTTAAAAGTTTTATGTACTTTATGAATTTTTTTTTACGTAATGACATATAAATATAAATATTTAGAGTAGTATTTAGTAGTATTGACTCGAAATATACCTAATAAGTAATAACAATAGTATAAATATATATTTTTATAATAATTAAATATTAAAAATATAGGTACCTAATTAATGTAACATTTTCAGAAAAAATGTAACACTAATTTTTTAATTATGTATTATGTATTGTAATACTAATAATAGGTATAGCTAGTAAAATAAATTATTTTAATAGTAATATAAAAAAAAAAGAATGAAATACCTATCAGTTTTTGATCAGAATCTTTTGTTATAGGTACAATGATAATAATGATACATAATATTTTAATCCAAATTTATCATATTATACAGTACCTATCTCACAACATTCAGCAAAGCGGTACCCACTCTTCTCACAAATCGAGAGAAAAACGAGAATTTCAGCGTCAAACTAATTTTTGGTTTTCTTATTTTGTTGTAATTCAAAAACGAATAGTTATCCGTAAATACCTACTTAAAATTTTTACTAAATATTTATACTAGCATTTTTTATGAATGGTGTAATTTTAAAAATATATTCACTCTTTTAAGCTTTTTATAAACATTTAAAACGTTTGACTTATATTTTAATATTTTGTTTTTCACATAATAACAAAAGAATTTAAGTAAGTAGGTTGTGGATACCTATATATACTTAATACTATGTAATAATAAACTAATGTTGATATCAATCATATATTCATATGATATAGGTAAGTGCCAAGAATTAAGACATTAAGATGTATAAGTATATCTTAATTCGTGGTAAGTGCATAGGTTAATATTAATTTATGATAGTAGAAAATAAAGGAGTACCTATAGCCTATAGGAATATTTATATTTAAATCTTAAATATTTTTTTTTATTCCGTGCACTGTTCATAACTTAAATAATTAATTTACTTATTGGCGATATGGTACTATGTACAAAAATATAATATATTTTTTTAATTCGAGTGTAAAAATGTTATCTATATGGCTATTATTTATAATAAATAAAATGTTAAGCAATATTTTAACAAGAGCTAATATTTAATGATTTCAAAACAAAAATTGTATAAGATACTTCATTCATATGATTATTCAGTAGATTAATGATATTATAACTGTAAAATACTTATAATATTTATTAAGAGACTGGTAATATAATGTTATTGTTATACCTTATAATATAGCGTCCAATGCGGGTGTTTAAGAGTGGGAGTAAGTGGCAGTGAAAAGTTTTAATTTAAATCCCAGTAGAATTTTTAGATTTATTTTATACAATAATTTTAAACCTTTTTCGAACTTTTGTCTAATAAAAATGACTAATCTATCTTGTATAATATTCATTGTTCATATTATGTAAACTAAGTATTAGTCGTTTATTTTTTATACCACTTATTTATTTAATTTTTTTATAATAGACAATTATAAATATTTATATTTTAGGAAAATCGTGTTATTAATTTGAAATAAAAATTGTCAGGTAAGTACCTAATAGGTAGGTATGTTATAATATGTCTGAGTCTATTCAACACGACCTTATACGTCATAATAATCAACTTATAGGTAGGGTATATTATGATAATATGATGTAGGTTTATGAGGTAAATTCTTTATAAAAATAAACAATAGATACAGTGAAATTGAAAATTGACGTGCTCACGTGCTTTAAACTAATTAAAGTATAGCTATTCTTTACAATTCTAAAAATATATTATATACTTTACGTTATAAAAAATAATAATTGAACACCTGTCTAATTATATCAATTATTTTTATAGTAACTTAATGCCATGTTTAAATTAATAAAATTACACTTAACTATAATAAAACGGATGTATATAAATCAATATAATATGCACGTTCTATTAATTTCTAGTTGAATTGAATAATATAAATTGCACGCATCAAGTTGAACGTAAGTCTTTGATACCGAAAATCTAATACCTAAATTTATTACACAATAGTACGATCAATTTTTTTATGTTATATACTAAAAGTTACTTTATAAGCATCAATAATTTATAATGTTTTTACTTGATCACGGTACTTGAATGTAATTTTTTCAGTTTATAATGGCAAAATCACTATCCATTATCTTTGTGAGCTTCATATTTTCAACGAGTGTCTCATTCGGTGAGGACGCGTGCAGTCACTTCGAAGATAAGGATTGCGTTAGTCCAAATATACTTAAAAATGGTCACTTCATTAACCAATGGTCAGTTTATTTGCCTGGAATGACCAAGAACCAGGCTAGACAACTATTAGAAGAAAATGGCTTTGACTATTTAGGACAGGTTACAATTTTTCAAGTCGATTAAACATGAAAATATTCTTCAATATATTTTGTTGTTTAGATAATGGATGGGATTGATTTACATCTTGTGACAAAAAAAGGTACACAAGAAAAACATGCTTTGCCCAACGAAAGAATAATAGAATTACTTAAGAAACACGAAAAAGTTGAGTAAAAATACTTGTACCTACTGACTTATAAAATAATTATAATTATATATATTCTGTAGTCATTATTTTTTACATTTATAACTTTTATAAGATAAAAAAAATAATTATTTAAATAATTTAAATATTTCAATAATTAATTTTTATTAATATTTAAAAAGTTATATAAATTCACAAAAACTATACAGAGTAGCTATCATTTTGTCAAAAGATAACATTTTGGAGAAAAAATGAAAATAAGAAAATAAATTGTATCCTTTTCTGTTATTTACTGTTGGCTTTTCCTTGATTCAATAAACTATATAATTTGAAATCTCCGAATCTCCGAATCTCGAGCAAAATGAATTTAATCCATTGATTTGTATAATTTATCTTTATGTCTTGTACATCGATATAATAGCAATTAATTCTGTATTAAAGACAGTAATTTCATTCAATTTTATTTTTTATTGCAGTTTTTTGTATGGCAATGTGACATCGTTTATTAATATCACTTTTAGACTTAACTGGATAATATAATTAACTTTAAATGATCAAAAGAACTAACTTGTTATTAAATTAAATTTATTCAAAAGTTATAATTGTATTTAAGAAAAAATAATACTCTCTAGTCTCTATATTAATATTATATACTTATATGTACCTATAGTACCTATATACCATTAGAAAGAATCTATAAAGAACATAAAATTATTTGATATGCACAAAAAAAATTCATTTATAGATATATATTTTTCCTTAGTTCTGTATTCAATGGTATATGTTTTCTTTTTATATTCATTTCTTGAATATTAATATTAATTAATTCAATGAAATCAATTTAAAATCTATCACGATTTATTAATTACAAATTTAAGTACAGATATACAATACGATTGTATAATGCCGTAAATTATCATAGACGTTAATTTCGAAAAATTATTCGAGTGGAATGATAAGTAATTACATTTATAAAGTAGGTACCTAGGTACCAAGAGTCCAAGACACTACACATTTTTTATAATTTCATACATATCTATGACATTCATTGAGTGCAAATGTAAGTGTGTTGTGTAATTTATTTATACATATATTTTTTTATAATAAATCTATATACATTATCTGTACTTGTATATCATGGTGATTGATCGTAGATTTTTCTACATATTTTGGATTTGAACAAAACAAGGAATATAGTATAGTGCCTATCTTATAATGATGTACATTTTATTATTTTTGTTATCAAGTCACAGTACAAAGGATATTATCAAATTGTCACCATTGTAAGTAGTTTCTCATAGAATGTTTTACCTATTTATTACTTTAAGGTAAATAACAGGATTTCCCAGTGACTTTTTAATAAACAGCAAACAGATGGGAATATTTAGTAAAAACAAGTGTTCAACTTAATCAATTAAGTTTATTGTTATCAGTGGCGTAAGTAGGGGTAGGGTTCTAGGGTTCTGACCTCCCCTGAAATTTTTTTTATTTTACAAAAAAATCTTATTTACCACCATTTCAATATTCAATACACAGAATCGATAAATTGTAGATTAATAGATATAAATTAAATTATTAATCATAATTTGTTACAACTAATTATGCAAAACTTGTTAAGCAAATTATTTAAATGTTTATTATAATCTAAATTATTTACTCGCATGTAAAACCCTAACCGAACTAAAATCCTACGTACGCTACTGATTGTTATACATATTTCAGATAGGAAAAACAATAAAAGATACTATATTTATAAAGAATTCAAAAATTAACTTAAAATACAAAGGTAGTTACTTTTTGAGCATGGAATAAATTTCAAAGTATTTTGGTAAGATTTTATGTTTTTTTTTTTTTTAATAAAATATATTTGCAATTTTTATAATAATTTATGGATTCACACTGCAAAGTGCAAAGAGAATAATATGAACTTAAATAATATTTTTACCATATATCTCATTTTTACTTTGCTATCAAACGGAACGATATTTTTTTAGAATAAAAAACCCAGAAAGCCGCAAAATTGAAAATAGCATTGATATTTCTAATCTATATATTAAATTAATTGACAATGTATCATTAACATAAAAAAATGTTTTTATCAAAACATTAGTTTAGATTTATCTAGAACGATATTTGTATATTTGTACTCGTTTATTCTTCTAAACAGTAATTAATACTACCAATTTTATATGTTTTTCTGTTTTTAAAATATCTATACGATAACAGAGTCGAATACCGTAAACCTTCAATAATTAATAAAGAATAATAATTCTTGGATAGTAAAATTTATTCTACAGGAATATGAATGTTAAATTTTCTCTACGGGTTTGTAGGTAATAGGTACAATTATAGTATAGTATATACGATGAATTTATTATGTACAAGGTTTTATTACTAATCAATGAAAAATATTTACAATAAAGTATTGATAATCCTTTTTTTTTTTACCATAAAAACGTTTTTAGGATGTCAAAAACATTCTTAGATAGCAGTATTCTAATATGCACAATATAGCTACTACGAATGAATAAACATTTTTAGTTTTTTCTTTAGGTGCATTCAGTCGCACAAAAGCACGTACTTGAAAACTCGCAAGAACAGGTGGTAAACATAATCGACGAAGATAAAGTTTTTTTAGAATCTTTGGATCCCAGCACGATTTTATTAAACGACGGTTGGAATAACTTGGAAAGAATAACTGCTTTCGAGGCTGCAGAAGCCGCGAGAACTGCAGCAGCATCTGATAATACTAAGTCTACAGATGCTAACGAAGTAAATGAAGCTGATGGCGGTAATCCCAAAAAGAAACGACGCGGAAAAATACAAGACGGCGTGTCTAGTTCAGAGAATAAGAATCCGTCAGATTCGTTGAATGCCGATGATTCTGTGGAAACATCAGACGAAGGGACGTTTGACAAGGAGTCATCAAGTGAAGAGGTGTTGGACGAGGACGCCCTGGACGAGAACGCCTCTGATGAATACGCCCAGGATGAGGACGTCTCTGACGAGGAAGCCCTGGATGAGGACATCACTGATAAGGATGCTTTGGACGAGGACGTCTCTGACGAGGAAGCCCTGGATGAGGACATCACTGATAAGGATGCTTTGGACGAGGACGCCTTGGACGAGGATGCTTTGGACGAGGATTCGTTAGAAGAAGAGTCGTTGAATGAAACGAAGAAAGGAACCAATGGATAAGACTTTGTAAGAACTATACAGTCCGCATGTATAAATCTTAAAGTGTAATCGCATAAAGCTATATTATAATTTATTAAAAACTGTAATATATTTATGATTTTTAATAAATATGAATTAAACGTTGTTAAAAATATTTAGTAAATTAATTAAAATTAATTTACTAAATTAATTAAAATTAATTTACTGGTATAATTATGTTTCTTAGTAATGGACAATGGTTTTTATTGTTTTAATTATGTTTAAAAAACATTTAAATAATATACATCAGTTTTTTACTTTCGCGAATAATATTTATATTTTTCTGACTATTATTCTAATTCATAATTTCTAAAAAATGTCCACATTTTTTTTAAAATTTTCCTTGAATTTTCTAAGTGTAAAATTTATTCGGTTTTTTCAATACAAAACCATTATTCTATCTTAGATTTTAGATACACACATCGATCCATTAACATACTTGATTAACAACGTGATTAATTGATCAAAAAATGAAAGAAACTTTAAGATCACAAAGGTTTATATTTTTTCAGAACACAAATCTGAAATAGTTAAATGTACCTCATGTTTAACATTATTATTACACGTTATAAAATGTTTTGAGTAATAAGATATTATATAATATATTAGGTTTAGGACGTTTAGGTTAACGGTTAGCTTAACTAATTTTAACTTATTACCAATACTAAGTAAAGTAATTTTATGAATTTTGTAAATATATTTAAATAAAAAGTTTATATAGAATTATTAGGGTATTTTTAGTATTTATTAAAATACATAATAATATTATATCATTCAATCGTTGTATGAAAATTTGAATTTTAAAGTTTCAATAAGCTTATAAAAAATCATACACACTACATATTATGTATTTTTAATATTTTCATCTACACATAATTTCTTATCATTTGGGATTTGTTTTAATTTTTTGAGCTTTTTAACAAAATCTAAAATGTTTTATCAACATTATAAAAAAAATCGAAATTTTTAAACGCTTATATAAACAGCTAAAAATTAGTCTAAATATTTTTTATATAATATCTTATTGATTATAGAAATATGTTATTTAAATAATCAAAATATATAATTTTAAGCTTCTAAGATTAATCATTTTTGAGTTATACCAAAAAAACTTAAATAATTTGTTAAAATTATTAATTTATGCATGAATAATATGTATAATTTCGTCAAAATTTAAACTTTAAACGCTCATAATGTAATAATTATGATTTATATGAACTACCTACTAGGTACTATTAATAATACAATCATTGAAATTTGTAAAAATTGTATCTCTAAACGCATATAGAACAATATCGTGAATATGTATTTTCGATATATTGTAATTGATTCCAAAACGAAAACCTTATGAGGAACACTGTGTTCAATTATCTACCTTTTTTAACCAAAAACAAAATTGTGTTAGGTATAAATAAAAAAAATTGTTAAAAATTGAAAGTTTAAAATACCGCTATAAACAACAAATCAAAGCAGTAATATTTTGAAAATTATTTTATATTAAGTAAATACAAATATGAAGGTACTTATCGGTTATCGCGACTACCGTTAAAATTATAAAAAAAACTAATGGACAAATTGTATAAAACTAGAAATAATAACTCACTCTAGGAGGAAAATGCTCAGACATACAATTTAAAATTCCTATAGCTATAAATAATGGACTTTCATGCTTTTTAAAAACTATTTTGACGGCGATCTTATTTTTTCAAATGCAAAAAATGTGACTGCGCAGTGCGCGTGTTTCGGCACTCGTCGCTACGCTCCTTGGCGCCGTCGTTCCGCTCCGCACAAATTGAAAATATCCCTCGACTTGCTATGTACCGTCACCTCAAGTAGCCATTGGGTTAAAATACATTTAAGGGAACTACTTTTATAATTCAATACATTAAAAACAGTAAAATAAAATGCAAAAAATGAAATCATCAATTGCGGAATTACATAATATATACGATATACATTATACAGTAATAATAATAAGTCGTCATAACAAAAACTAATGATTTCCGCCAGTTTAATTTTTAGTTTAAATAGCAAGTAAAAGGTCATATTACTTGTCAACAAGAAATCCCCACAGCAATGCTAATAATAACCATCATTTAATACGTCTCGCTGGGTAGTCGAGATAACCGATAAGTACCATGAATATTTGGAGAGAATTTGTAGTTTCTTATATTAATATTATTATTATTTTTTTTTAATCGATTTTGTTAAATCCTAATATTTTTTGATGATTCTAGTTTTCCCTCAAATTTTCCTTTTGTTATTTATAAAAATACTGAAGATATTTTACTTCTGATCCCTCATAAGACTAAGTATAGTAGCAACAAGATATAATTTTTTACTAGAAATCACCCTCAAAGTTAAAAAGACAAGTAAAATAATTGTATTTTAATTAACAGTTGAAAAATATAATACAAGATTCCTCACATTGTCAAATTTCTTTTAAAATAATTAAAAAATATCAATATTGAGTAGTACCGAATTTTTTTTTTTATTATTTCAAATTTTGACGAAAGTTGTTAAAATCGCGAACGTCCGCAAATTATTTTCTAATTAAAAATGTATTACTCTAAGCAGTTTAAAATATAATACAAGGTTTAGCAGAAGTCTTAAGCATACAAATTAAAAAAAAGGTTTAGTGTATAAATCAAATTAATTTAGTTCGAATTTAGAATACAGACAAAATTACTTATAATCGAAAATTATTTTGTAGACATAAGAGTATAGACTAACAGAATACACTCCGAATCAATTTTCCTTATGACGTGCAATAATTGATCATTGAGTTTAAAATATTAAATACCTACAATTATTACAATGGTAAATAACCTACTCAATGATAATGTGCACTCGTGAACTTGACATTTACAGATTTCTATACAGCAGAGCTATTACCTACTTGTCCGCTTATAATTTTTTTTCGCTTATTCGCTTATTGTATTAGATTGAAAACAGAATCTCCGTTGAAGTACATTGTTTATTCCTTTGTCAAATGTTCAAACAATTCAGGTTGATTTTTAGAAAAATCCGTGTACAAAAATGCTTTGTTATAAATTGTTGATAACTAGGTAATTATCGATTATTGTTTATCATTATTAAAAGAAAGTGACATACTTATTTGTCGATCAGAGAAAAATGTATGGAATATATGTATTATTTAGTCATTCAAGTTTGTCGATAATTAATACCAAGACATAATTACTTAAATTTTATATTTTTACTTTGTTATTACTATAGTACATAGTTCGAGTGACAAATTATTATTTTTAATTTTAATATAAATGAGAATTAAGGCAATATTTGTACCTGGGTATATTATTTGTTTGTGATAAATTTATAAATTGAATATTATTATTTATATACTAAAAAATATTTAAAACATTTATTCGAAATTTGTTAAAGTTTAAACTAGTTAGTAGGTATTTAACTAAAACTTTTTGATTTTTATGTTTTAACACACATTTATTATTATATTATCCCAGCTTATATTTTAATAAATGGCAGAACGAAATTTTTAACCTTTATGGAAAGCTAGACACCAAACACTGATATTTGTGAGCAAAATTCATTATTTATTAATTATTATACATTTTTTTTTATCTAATTCGCAAATATTTCACTCTGCAAAAAACTAAAAAATTATAGTACAAGGTTCCTCATATAATAGTGGTCCCTAATGATATTTTTTATAGACTTTAAGTTCAAAAAGTAAAGTAAATAACTGTATAATATCAATAATATAAATACCTAAAATATACTGATAGACTGTCTTCGCTCAGAATCATTTTTTATATGCAATGATTTTATGAATTCAAATTTAATACAGATAATAACGTACTCAATGACAAAGTACAGTCAAATACTCAATACTACCACTGTATATATTACACAAGATCTATTACCTCTTTTAAAGAGTAGTGAACTAGTGTATATTTTTCTCCACCCGCAATGATTATAAACTAAAAAAAAAGCTCAGGGCCTTGGCCACGTTCATTTACTCTGGGCCCTAGCCGGACCGACACTGTATATAGGTATCTAAAATATATGACCCGTTTATTGCACGGTGGGTTATACGTTATATATCTATATTAGTTTTCAAATTTGTTTTGTTTTTTTTTTCTAAAATCTATGTTCGGATACATTTCTAAATACAAAACAGTAACGAAAAAAAAAATTATAAAAATGTATATATTTGTGCAACAGGGGTGTAGAAAATACTCAAAACCTCGTGCATGAAAGAGTTAATATATACCTACCAATTTATGTTTTTGGGTTGGATACAATATTTTTCTTCAAACCGATTTCACGTGGCTTATTATGAGTTTACAATTAACATGGATGAAAATAATGTCATAAAGTTTTAATTTTGTGTTTTAGTACCCGTGGGTTACTCCTATAGCAACTAATGCATAATATAATTACGTTATTCGGCCGATTTTGCTTTACAGTACTTAGGTTTTCCATATAAACTGATGAGTAATATAAATGTATATACAATATATATATATAATAACGTTACCATAGCAACAAAAATACCTATCTGCAAAATCTGGATGTTCATTTTTTTTTTGTAATTGGATTTTTCCTGAGGTTGGCTCTTGTAACCGATCACTAATGTAATCACGTTACAATAGTAACTTAGAGTTAATACGTTTTTTTAGATTTTAAAACTTCTATGATTTATTATTTTTCCATAAAAAAATAAGGACATATCAAGTAGCACGCAAGGTGTGTACATATTATTTTTATGTATGTTTTTTCCTTTTTTTACTGTATATTCAATAAATTTAAAAGGTGTACCTATATAACCGGGGTTAAGCTATTTCTATAGTAGGTATATTTCTAATATATAAACTATACTATACAGTATACACATATCTATAATCTGCTCTGAATTTTAAAAATTAAATTAAAATTATTAAAAATTTGAAATAAACGTAATTTAATGTTAAACTTAACTCTTTAACTATAATGTATAGAACGATCAAACATTGAACAATAATAATAGTGCGGTTTTAAGCGGAGCGATGAATGTATGAATTGGTTTTAAAATTATACTTTTTATTTTCGTCTGAAACAGTAAAAACATAATAAATAAAATACCATTTAGAAAAAATAAATAATTATTAATTTTTTACACAACATGCATCCGTAGCATTTTGATTGTTGAACTGTATAAAACGTTCGTAGATTTTCACTTACAACTATTACGGTGTCTCTTTTTTTCTTTACAAGAACACGTTTTATATTCTTGACCACTTCCACTTGACATCTGTCTCGCAATTTCCCTCGGCGATTTTGAGACGTGTGACATCTTATCCAGTGATATTAAAGGAAACAAACAGACATAAAACTGGATCCTAGTACATAATTGTGGCGATTGCAAAGTGCCATATTTATATATTATACCGAGTGCATAAAAACATTCATCCTCAGACCTCAATTTAAACGACATCAAATAGTATATATATGTTCCTCGAATCCACTCGATTTCTATCAACACTGAGCTGTCATTCTCATAATCTTAGTATACACAGAGCCTAAGAGGTAACAAAAACGTGTAGGTACAATTTAAAAATTTAATTATACCAACGATACACTGGCTATTGTTAACATTATTACGAACAATATTAAAATTATGTATAGTCATATATATATTTATATACATATACAGGGGCGTGCTCACGGGGGGGATGAGGGTGTCATATCTCCCCCATGAACTATTTTTCTTATGCATTTATATATTTTGTATCTATGACAATCAACAAAACTATAAGTTCATTCACTCATCCCCTCCCTTTGGAAAAATCTGAGCACGCCCCTCTACATATATATAATCACATTAGCCAAAGTGCGTGGCGAATGAAAACATTATCCGCAGCTAATGTCAATGTATCCAATTATTTATTTTTATTATTATCCGTAACGTACTCGTATACTAGATGATCTATTTAACGTAAGTCATTCAATGGTTCAAAAACTATAGTTTCTGAAAACGATTGATTTCAAATAGTTAAAAAACAAAATTTTTCTAAAATACATTTTTTAAATATATTATTATTTTTAATTCCAACGCGTATTTTAAATTTCTTATTCTAAAATATTTCAATTTTGAAATATCGCGATGCATACACATTTTAGACGAGTACTCGAATACATCGCTATATGAGTATTACCGCGAGTTATGAGAAGAGTGGAGCGGAACAGGAGTCAGGACTCGGGAGTACCTCAACATTTTGAGTCTCCTCATTTAGTATTTAAATACTAATAATTAGTTATCTCAATTAATCTTATCGTCAAACATTTAATTTTCATAGATTGAATTTCCCCAAAAATATCTTAACATTAAATAATGGTTCATCCCGTATTATACAGCTGCTGCACTATATTATGCAGTAGCAGCAGGGATATTATTACATTATATAGGTACTATACAGCAATATTCTGATACGTATTTTATAATGTATACTTGATGTAATAGTTGATTTAGGTTTATATAGAAAATGCCATTCCGTCTATCATCTATATATGGTTCGTGTATATATTACTATACGATATTATTACACATAATATATACTGTGCACTGTGCAGTGTACACAGTGTAGATACACATTATCGCGTATATTATATGACGAAATAGGTACCGCCAAAGTGAATTATTCAATAACTTGTCGTTTATGTCAAAACGGAATAATAAATATATTATGCGCGCCGTTGTGCTGGCGTGGATTTTTCGAAATCAGATAACGGAAAATAATGAATTATTGAAAGGCACCTTTATATATTATAAGTATATATACTTATAAATATATTCGTCCGTGTCTATATATGCATTTATACATTATACTATATATGTACAATCAAAATTCAAAAGGAACCGTATTATTTTACTAAATACAAAAAGTATATCGTGTGTATAGGTATCTACATATTAAGTGTATTATTATTTATTTTAGTACATATAACTATATACATTATACTGTTTATATTATACATAAGTACACGTGTACACGGCTATACTGTTGTTTACGCTATTTAGATCTAGATTAGAATTTATTATTGTACGTTTTGTCTGTACGAAAACTCTAGTTGGTAGATATCACTATATATGGATAGCGACAACAAAAAAATCATTGATCAACTACAACACCTTTACATTTCAGTGCGCAATATACATATATATTATATGGTTCTCTCAAAAGTTATAAATTATTATTTTTATTTCACTCGTATTGCTGCTATTATTATATTTTTACCGATATTATTAATTTCAAACATTTTTATTTTATCAAATACCAACATATAATACCCATTTTTAATTTCATATTTCAAAGAAAAATAATATTTTTTTACATCATAATACACTTGTAGGTATAAAAAGTCTAGTCATTTAACGAATTTTTCCGGAATTAAGTTGGAAAGTTTTGAAACTTTGCAGAAACTTTGGTTGTGGGTTCCCTGTTAACCAGAAAAAAGTCGCCATCACTCCAATATCCGGAAGTGTCCGCCATCTTAGATTTTATGCGTGATTTTTCAGTCTTTCTTAATTATCCTTAAAAACGTTCATTTTATCACAAAAATACCTCTACATAAAAATATTGCTGACAACATTTACAATAAATAAAAACATATATTTGTAACTTAAACAAGTAAACGGTGAAATCCATCCGCGTGTTGTAATATTTGATGTGAAGCGCTTTAATAGTTTATATAATATACATAAGCTGCACGTGTAAACTACAAAACGTGATATTTACGCTTTTTTGTATGTTTTAACATTTCATAATATTATTGATAAATGTTATGCATTATGTTTGTTGATAAGGCGCACTATAAAGTATAAAGTTTATATTTTATTTAAAGTAAATTCAATAATATGTCGCTAACTTTTCAAAATGTGTAGTTATAATAAAATACAAAAGTTGTGATACAAAAAAAAAAAATAATAAAATTTTAAACAAGTAGTTAAGATATGACGTATGTTATGAGTGTTAAAAATGATAACTACATATGTTCAAAATTTAATTTTTATAATTTGAAAGTTTCAAAGAAACGTTCTTGTTCTTCGGAATATGAAGTTAAAAGTTGTGTAGTTGTCATCTGAAACGGTAAAAACTGATTTCTTTTTAAGAATTTTGTTTTGTAACGACGAATTGTACGAGGAAAAAAAATATTTATAAAAACTTCAAAATAATGAGCGAGAGTATTTACCTTTAAAAAAACATTAGGTTGCACTTGCAGTAAAATGTAAAGACATTTAGGATTTTAGGAATATATATATATATATATATCAATGCGCACAGTGCCCGATCGTCGTACACACTCACAATAATAAATATGTATAACAATTAATATATGATGTAAATAAAACATTTGCAGTCACAGAGTTAAACAATTTTGAAATTGATATCCATCCCACAAATTATATTCCTTCGGACTTGTACATAGTTTTATATTGAATATATACAATAAGCAGAACATTATGCAGGGCAGTAAGTTGTTGTTGTTGTTGTTGACCTCTGTCGGCGGGGTTTTCTTTTTTTCCTTTATTGCCGGCAGACATGATTTCAATTTACTCGAGACAAAGCATTAATATAATATAGTGCATCGTATAATATTCGTATATAATACAGTATGAGAATGTAGCTGCAAGTAGTCTCGGGGGTAGAGAAAAATCGGTAAGCACACGGAAAAAAACGTTAGGTAGGTATATATACAACGAAGACGGAAAGGGTTAAAATAAGAAACCTATTATATTTATACGAGAAAAATAACGTATTTATTTCGAAAATAAATTATTCGCGTGTACACAAATACACATTTTTTAATACTATATAATATTAAAATTAATATAAAATTTTATTAGGTAATAAATGTATTAAACAAATTTAACAACCGTAATATAGTATATAGGTATTTACAATTACAATTTAATTATTTTATTATCATGAACAAAAATACAAATACACGTCTATGAAATGTTGTCAAGACATATTTGTACGGTGCTTATCTCAATATATAATGTTTTGTTATTATATATATTTAAGTACCTATATAGACATTGCGCCGACTGATACACGTATAGGTATGTGTTCATTATTTTAATTTGCGGATAACGAAAACATTAAAGTTCATTGGTATTAAACGCGCATCGACGAGTTGTTGATACATATTATATAGTATTATGATATAGAACGATAACAACTCTGTAGTCTGTACTTCTGACTATTATCTACATCATACACATGCTTATACTGTTTACTGCGTATGCAATAACAGTATTATATTATACATTGTGCATCGTGGTGTACACATAATATTATTATAATATACCGACAAATACCGTGTTTTAAACAAATTTCACAACGTCGAAATAAAAAATAAACACACTTACATACAGACTACGAATTAAAAAAGAACATACTTTGTAATTAGGTGTATGTCAAAATATATACATTACAAGCAATGTTGGCGTGTACCTACTACCTATGTATTATAATATTCATGATTTATATACATTTATAATACAATAAATACCTATTTATGCACAAGACGTGTACCTATACATTATGTGTAGGGTAGATACAATTCGGAAACACCAGTATAGTTAGCGTAAGATAACAGGAGGTTTAAGTTCCTCGTCAAAAATATAAAAATGTCTTACTTGAGAAAAATATTTATAAATCAATCTTCTAGTATTCCGATATAGGTACGAGTCCTGCAGATGACTACTGACCTGAAAAACATTTTTCTGTTTGCGCCACTGCGGGAAAACTCTTAAGATACATTAATTACATGCGCCATATTATATTATATTAATATGTCTATGATATGTATGTATTATATGTACAATATATATAATATGCCTGAGCTAGTGGCGCAACTAGCACAAAATCTTAGGGGGGGGGGCTATAGCCCCATCTCAATATTATACCAAAAGTAGCCCGTGGGGGCATAGCCCCCCTCACCCACCATCTTAAACTTAAACACCATTAATACCAACATTTACTTTTAATTATATATTTTATGTGCATCGTAAATTAGATGTTGACGTATTATATAAAATTAATTTTGCTTTTGTTGATGGCTGTGAATTGTTCCAAAATGATCTCAGATTTTTTTTTTATAATTGGTAATATATTGACAACTTGAACCATCCCATAAAACTTTGGGAATACTTTTTTAGATAAATTTTCCTGAATGAGACTGAAATTATCTGTTTTTTCATTATTGCAGTACCTATGAATTTTTAAAGACGGCTATTTCATTTTTAAGATCACATTTATTAATTTCAAATAAAACAAATATAGAAAGGTAGAAAATATAAAATAATTATAAACTTTAAAAACTTTCCAAAAAAAAAAAACGGAAATACAGTTGAATTTTTAAAGGTTTATTAATGTTTTAGGAATCAATTGAATAATTTATTTTGGAGGGGCTATTAGAATTGTTGGGGGGACTAAGCCCATCCCCTAGTTGCGCTTATGCCCTGAGCATAGGAATAACAGGCGCCTACGCATATAAAAGGTAGGTACTGTTTTCTGAACGCTTAAATTAATATACGATGTAGATTGTAGACTGATAAATTTAAATTTATATGTTGGTATAATACTTGGGTAAGTAAGGTACCCATGTGGGTATAGATGCCTATGAATGTTTTAAGATCCCACGAGGTATACGGCTCAAAGGTATAACTCTATCGACTGTATTATGTTATTATCGATTATATAATAAAACATTAAACAATCATTGAATACAACATTTTTGCGATCGACTTTTTGGATTAATGCTTGGATGATAACAACTACTAACAAGAAAAATGTAAGTATCTACGCTTGCAGTGCTTGTACACTATGGACAGTCTTCGGCAAAATGATAAAAACAATTTATTGCATACTGATTAATGCAGTCTACGGAGGTAAATACTAGTGTATGACATTCGTCTCCATCTCGTATTCTTAAAACCAATAGCGACACGTCCCTACCTATCCTATACACTTCGGCCATCACAAAACATTTAATTTTCAAAAAGAACTGTATAAATATTTTAGGTATAAAATATAAATACACGGACTGACGTGTGTAAAAATAGGTAAAATTTTTCTTTTTGAAATCAAAAAAAACGTTTAGTGCAATGATAGGTCATATAAATCATATAGGTACCTACTATTATAACATATTACACAGTGTTAAAAATTAACAGGTGCCTATATCAGCGGTTCTCAAATTGTGCTCCGCGGAGCCCTAGAGCTCCGTGAAACTAATCTAGGGGCTCCGCGGGCACATCTGAATTAAGTACATATATTATTATTCATTAAATTGTTACAAGTTACATTTATGTTGTATAACATTTTTATATTAGCAATTTATTGATCCATGTTTTTTTATGAGTTGTAAAATTGGTATTTTAAGTTTTTGGGGCTCCGTAAATTTTTTTAGCATCTCAAGGGCTCCGCGAAAAAAAAATGTTTGAGAACCGCTGGCCTATATTATATACAGGGTGTACCAGATAGAACTGACTTTTAGAATAACTTTCGTTCTTATTAATATTTTTTAATTTGATTAAATTTTTATTGAAAAAATTCAAAATAGTCAATTTGTAAATATAATTAAAAGAAAGATTTTGTTAGTAAAAATATTTATCCAAATCAATTAGGTAGTTTATTTTTTAGAACTTTTTAAAATATCAATATCTTTTTGCAAAAATTAATTTGGAGCGTTATAACTTCTTTCAAAATATTATTTTTGGAAATTTCCTGAAATGAGTATATTTCTTAAATTATTTATTAATTATATAATTTTCACAATTTTTGTTGTACGTTTAATTAGCATATATATATATATATATATTTTTAGTCAGTTCTATCTGATACACCTGTATATTTATTAAATGTATTTCTCAACTCGCAGCCGTCGAGTCAGTCAACCTGATCGGTGCCAAAACTACCACTTAAGCAAAAAAAAAGCCCTGTTTCAAAATCGTATAAATCTAAATCCGCCGTAAACAACGTATATAATAAATATATTTTTATTATAATTAAATTATATATAAACAGCGAGAAACTGCCAGTTTCAGAAATAATAATTACTCGAGAACCGTACCTATATATAGATACATCGTAAATGGCCGATTCGACCTCACTCGTCCCGCCAACAACCGCAATGTTAATTGTTCCAATAACATATAATATAGGTGTACACTGAGCACACACAGAAACGATGTTGCCGAGCCAGCGGTGGCGGGCGTAGGTGGTAGTAAACGGTACAGAATTAATTTCTGCCCTTAATCAATAATATTTATACTAGACCCCTTTAAAACGTTGCTTAACCAAACACATCCAATGCACAGGTAATTTTTAGTCGTTGTTATTACATTTTTTTTAAAATTCAACAGAGCAGACTGAGGCCACATCTGACCTGACGCTTGACAAAGTGTTCTAGTAATCAAGTATAACCTATCATATAACAAATAAATCAGTACTAAAATCGATTCTTATATTATACTTCGATCATATATATAGGATAGAAGAAATATTGAAAGCAGCTTTAAATTCTTGAGGCGAATTTATTTTTTGTTTCCGTGACTGCATCCAGAAATTTTAAAAACAACACGATGACTACGATGCGAAATTTACGTTTAAAATTTTAAATATCATAAGTATACCTATTGTTTTATACATATTATGTTACCATCAACGACGTAAATTAAGCAACTAATATTTATGACTAGTCTATAACGATATTTCCGATCAAATTAAACTGTATATACGACGTACGATTTTGACTAGAAAATTAAGATAATTCTGATCTTTCATAACCATCATAATTATTGACAAAAATTGTATTAAATTAGAAACAGGTCATCTACGTTGTAAAATTTATTTGTCTTATCGGTTTAGGAACTACCTAATACCTATAACTATAAAATATTTTCGGGATCTGTAATCTACGATCGTATAGTACCTATTGTCAAGTAGATAAAATATATCCGTTTAGCAGATTATCAATACACGTACGATTTAAATCGAGATATTAATGCAGTCAACTTATTTGTTATAATGTTTGTACTAACGCACGTGTGCTAGCACAGTATTTAACATAAATAATAAATAAATATATATATATAATTGTACCTACCTATATAGTCAACCGATTTTTTTGTGCACTGTTGTAATGCAGCGCAGCATCATTTTAAATTTCTAAACCAATTTAAATATTTTATCAAACAAATTTATATCATTATTACAGCCTATCGAAAGTAAATATTAAGGTAATTTCCTATAATATAATCATAGGTATCTATAGTTCAATAGTTGTAAATGTATTATCAAAATATTCAAAATACTTGATTTTTACAATATTGTTTATTATATTCTCTATTCTTGCCTAGGCACAGACAATATAGCATTTACCAATGTTAGCCTAAGCATTAGTAATATTGGCAAGGCATTTACGTTATTACTGAAATCAAATTATTTACGATAGCATACATAGGGATATGGTCGGCCTTCGCTATAGTCTTATTTATATTTTGAAGTATAAAATCTATAAACCACAGACGAGGACGTCTAATTAAAGTTTGCCTAAGATATGTTCAAATGACTTTTCATATTGCTACAATATAGTTTTAAAAGACTTTGGCTAATGCGTTAAAAAATTTATATATGGGCGAGATATACAGAGAAAAACGAAAGAAATAAGAATTACACATCTAAACAACGGAACGAAATCGTGTCCTCCGCCAAAAACGATAATTACAATCTCAACAATATTATATGTGTAACAGAAACCTCATGCCAAACTGCTACACTAAAATTTTACCGCGGAGAAAAAGATAGTTTTTTTATCTTTATTTCTGGCAAATTTTTGGCAACGAAGATCTGAGAAATAAAATAAAAATGTTTAATGAATTTTTATATATATATATACCTATAGAAGTATATAGAATCGTATAGTATGTATTTAAGGTATCGTTGGTACTTGCCAACATCTTGCACGCGTTATTCTTATGCATTTTAGTTATATCAGTATAATAATGATCTATAACTACAATCAACATTTAAACTGAAAACAGCAAATATAATAAATATATATAATCTCAAAAGAAAAAACCCATTTGTTGTTAATAACTATTAAGCAATAATGATTTAATACATTATTTAATAGATGTAGGTTATTTAAAATAATCTTTAGAGTAACTTACTGGTATACCTAGTTTCAGAACAAGAAAAATTAAATGCATAATCATAAATCATCACCTGCTGCAATCCAATACACCAATCTGCAGTAGATATTTGGACTTACACCAACAAAAGCAACGTCTTCGCTATCATATAAGATTAACGCATTAAACCCAAAATGAATCGATAACATTTTACAAGTTGTAAATAAATAATAATAGGTGCATAAAATATTATTAGGTTATCGAATCAAAGGATTAATTTTATATGAGTATTGAGTAGGTATATAATATAACTATTAACACTTCATGGTGCTTCTTAAAAGTGTTATACCAAGTGGCAGTCGCAATGGATGAAAATTAAGACCCGACTACAATTTTTAGATACACGCTAAAATAGCTTCTTTTTTTTAAAAAAAAAAAGTCTAAAAAATATACATATTTAAAATATATAGTATATATAATATATAAAATGTGTATATATATATTATATATAGTTATATGTAATAAAACTTAATGCAATTATGATGACACTTGATTAAATTTTACCTAAGTATCGTTTAAATATTATTAATAATTATTAATAATAATAATATATACATACATACGTATATATGTAGGTACTAAATTACTAAATAATGAATAATGATAATACAAAAATAGTTGATGAGACATATGAGTACCATTTGAGGTACATATACAAACACAAACACATACAATTAGTTTTCTGTTGTAGGTGAATGTTATAGACTAGCAAGCACAAAGACAAATAATAATAAATAATAATAAAAAACATATATATAATAATTCAATAAACTGGCTCAGTTTTATTAAAATTTAAAATTTTAATTTTAATTTCATGTTGCATAAGGCCGCCCAAAAGAGCCACGTACCACATTTTGAATGCTATGTAGTATTGTTAAATTAACACGTGGCTCAGGACCGAAACACACAAACAAATTGGCCAAAAATAGTAAGTTATGGCGAACTTAACGATTTAAACATTATTAATACAGCCTTTCTAGGTAAAAATAAAAATTGAAAAAGAAGGAAAAATATATAAACAACAGTTTTATCTTATGGAATCACCAACAGTACACTGACAATTCACCACTGTGATCTTTACTAGTATGCCTCCACGAAGTTGCTGACAACGATTTAAGCTGTAAACAAAATATAACAATTTCGATTAAATTATATTTAATAAATTAATAATTTTAATTTTAGACTATAAACACAAAATACGTTATACAAGTCAAAAATGTACACAACTAAACTACTTTTTTTTATCTCATTCAAAAAAAATGTTCAGTAATTTCAATACCTAAAATAAATGTATAAAACTTATTTTTTGAATGTCACAATATTTTATATTTTTTATAAAGGTGAAAACTATTTGAATTTTGACTGCTGCTCATAAATGCAATTTCAAGAAGAAAATAATTTCAAATTTATATTTTTATTTATACAAAATGACAATAGAAGTTACGGTATATTTTTATGATTACTAAAATCAACTTACAGTAAACAGAGTAGGTATAATAGCGGTATTTAAATTATAAAGAATATTCATAAACTTTATACGTACAAGGTCGTAGGGTACAAGTATTAGAATTTAGTTGTTTAAAAATACATATTAAATACAATTCAAGTATAAGAAATGATAGTAACACAATTGGTAGTATTTATTATATTATGAGAAATATAAAATCATTTAATATTCATTTGTATGTAAATAGTAATATTTTATCAAATGAAATAAACTAAATAAACTATACAATTATTCATTAAGTGTATAATATATCATAAAGAACTTTAAGAAAAATTTTACCTAATTTATACAGTCTCGAGTAGGTAGTTAAATTATTAAAAAGTTTTATGAAAATATAAAGTTTTTGTTATTTTTGCTTTAAGCCTTTAAGGTACAATTTATTTCTCAGTTGGATTTAGAGTGGGACCTAACCTTGGATATGAATAAAACAAAAATAAATTAACTGAAAAATGATTAAAATTCTATTTAAATTGACAAAGTAAATTATCAAAGGGAAATTAATAAAAATATTATTTAACAAGATATTTTCATTAACATACCCAAAGGTAAAAAAATACCATAATTCTACTACAGAATATTCTGTATTTTATTTATTTACTCTGTGATTCAACTTCAAAGTCCATAATTAATAATATTTACTTATAATATAATCACACATCAGTATTCATAGTCTCATAGCTATCGTTAAGAAAATTTTTAATTAATAAGAACGAAAAAAATGAGTTTAGCTATACAATAAAATCATATAAAAATGTTTTTAATATATTATGTAACTATGTAAGTTACGTAGATATAAATAATAAGACTAAGATGAATAGATAAATGATTATACATGTGATTATAAATTAAAAATGTATATCATAGGACATAGATAAATAATATATGAATATTATTTGCAAATGTTTTTGTATTATTTTAATAATAATCAATCAAAAAGTTATTAAACCAGTCAATAATAGGTGATTTACGCACAATTATAGGCATATTAAATCAATTAAAAAATGAAAAAACAATGATAAGTACTAAGTTTGTGTTACTTGAATGAGTTGAATGTTGATATTTTTTTTTAATTAATGTAACATACTACATAATATATTTGGATACCAATGACGAATAATTTATATTAAAATAATATAGTTAGACCACGAATCTATATTTATATTATATTGTATACATTATGTTATAAATATTCTTTCTACGGAAGTGATCACAATAAAACGTAACAATAAACCCCAAAATGTACCATACATTTTTTCCTGGTTATAATTAGTACATTAGTAACTATACTATGATACACAATTCATTTCATTTATTTATTGTTATTGTATAAACCTACATTTTAATAGATAGTCATTAGTCATACTACTATACTTAGGTACATAGGTTTTTTTTTTAGTAATATTTTTATTGACTTTGAAATATGTTAAATTAATTTATAAATATTAAAATAATACTCAATATTAAGATCACCATAATAATAAAAATATAAATTTCAGAAATAACCAATATAATTTTACTTGTCATTTTTGTTTATCCAAAAAATTATTTATTGGAATATACATATACTGCATAGGGTTATATAACTTTATAAGCCATTCACGATGGATTTAAGAAAAACATTTAATGACAATAATTTTAATTAAGTATAATAATAATTAATATTAATACAAATACTTTTATAAATTAATTATCGTTTATTCTTAAACTAATTCGTAGAAGTATTATAATAGTATTAACAAATAATAAAATAAAACTGAATAAAAATGATTGATTAAGATTTTTGCGTACACTGAATGAAATCGATGATTAAATTAAATTTAACAAATCAATCTTGATAATTTAACATTAATTTATTTCGAAAGAATGTTAATAATTATTCTTTTTCAAAATAAAATCGAAAATGTTATAATTACTCATTTTTATTCAAAAACATAATATAAGTGTTATAAAACCATATTATTTTTATATAATACGCCAAAGAAATCATGAATACACTTTTACATTTAATTTAGTTTTAATACAAACCAAGTGCAAACACAATTTTTTTAATCTAAAGGCCATTTTTTTATAAACAATATAGTTAATTATTATCTCTTGTGTTCAGTATAAGTTCCACTAAAGTTTAATACCATAATATCAAATGTCGGAAAATATATGTACAACAAAAAATTGTAATGATAATTTATATCATCGAAATATAAATTTATTGTTATTATACATTTATTAAGTGGTATAGGGTTTATATAACTATACCTACCGATATATACTTCAACTGCATTAATTTAAGAAATAATATACAATGAAAAATGTAGTGTATACCTTATAAGTTATAATATATATATATTCGATACCTACTTAATTATATTAAGGGTTTCATACCAAGTTCAAAATGTAGGTTATTTATGCTGTATAAATTCATAGATAAGCACAGTAATAACCATATATATATATGTGTGTGTGTGTGTGTATTATATAGAGAAATTATAATATTTTACTTTTATCAGAAAAAGCTACCAAGATATATTTTTTAATTGCACATACATAATATTATATCTTATTTATTACAATATATAGATTATTGTATAATATGTTATTCTATACAGTGCATAACATGTGCACTGTTCATTTTATATACTTGTCGTATACCGTCAACAGCTCGTATAGAAATATCGATAGGTATGTGCATGTAGTAACAATATAGGCGTAAAAATAAATGAAACAGCAGCACTGACGCACTGCTGCAGTATAATAATATACAAAACTACGCAATACATGATATGATTGTGATGTTTCCAGCCGATATTATATTATGTTTTCACAAAAATAATAAAATGAATAAACCCTCTTACTTTCCGCTACTGTGACAAAATATAATAATATTATAATATATATTTCTTCGTACACGGCTATAGCTGTAGTTTAGAATATTGTGTATTGTTGAATGGGCGGTTGGCAATCGTGGCAGCTGCATTACAATAATGCAATAGATATATATGGGATAGTGTGCAGTATAATACATATAATAATATAGTAAGCATAACCGGGTCCTGAATCGTGGTAGTAAAATATAGTAAAGGAATGTGTGATCGTCGTCTGACGGGTGTGAAGTAGGCGGGATTGAGGGGAAGGAGAGGAGAGAGAGACGTCGACGCTGTTTGTCCGGCACCAAAAGATTCCAAGACTACTCGGACCACCGACGTTTCGTTTCAAAACACAATACAAAATAATCTGTGTGTGTGTGTGTGTGTGTGTGTGGCATGCAGGCGCGCGAGTATGAGTTCGGTGGAGTAAAAATAGCGGGAAAGGTGACCTTCAAAGACTTGTTTACTTCTAACACAGTCTAATTCACTTTACACAAAATACTCGAAGAGGAAATGAATAGAGTTGTAGTAACTAGTAGTAGTAGTAGTAGTAGTAGTAGTAGTAGTAGTATAGTAGTAGTAGTAGTAATAGTAGTAGTAGTAGTATTAGTAGTAGTTCACTGTTTTTAATAGCGCGTAGCTAGACGGAGGGGACAGCGAAATAATAAAATACTTGTACTCTTCTTTGGCTTATGTTAGCTAAAAAACAACGGTTTATACTTTGTAAAATACGCACGCACGCACTCACTCATATTATAATATATATAATGACGATTAACGATCGATTTTTGAAGACAATGCAACATAAAAATGTATACATAATATTCCAGTACATATAGGTATATCAAGCATCTTATCGGTTGAGTAGTGGTATTTTCAAAACGCGAGCGCAATTTTACATTTTCATATGCATATTTTTTTTAACGAATGTGATTAACATGATGTAATGCAGTTGTTTTATCTTAACCGACTACCAGGTAGGTAGCCACTACCTACATACACCCAATCTAGCAAAGCGAAGTTAATAATTGAATAACTCAAGGGTGTCTCAACGTAAAGAGGATAGTGGTGACACGAATTATTAAAAAAAGCCGACATCTGTATTAATATTTTTTGAATAAATTTATTGACAAAGCGAATACTTTGTTAAAAGAGAAACTGAATTTGCATTAATACCGTTAAACGACGATTTTTATTACGAATGACCTTAAAGTTTGTTTAATTTTATACAGGATTATAAAAACATAACGTAATATATTATATTTGTTTAAATAATGAGTACAAATGTAATAGACTATAATTTTGTCCTGTAAAGTAGCCAACCCAACCTAACCTATATAATTTTACTTTATTGTATAAGGCAGCAAGTTATTGTACATTACAAAAAAATATATACATACAGATCTTATCTAACACTCCAACTTCAATGATATACAATAGGTAAGTAAACTGAATATTCTAAAATGTTTAACCTATCATTTAAAGAAAAATTTATTTTAAAACAATGCTTTGCGTACAAAGAGCAATATATTTTTAATTACTTCTATACTGTTATACGATTAAGTAGGCTAATAAATAGTAATAAAATAATTAATATAATAATAATAACCTATAAATTATATAATAGTCATAAACACGACTATAGTCATTACAAAATTACAAAAAATAAAAGACTTAGTATTATTTAGTATCTATAAACTAGTCATAAAAAATAACAAATATATGTCAACGTAATATTATGTATATGAGTCATCTACACATATTTGTATAATACATCAACAACCTGGCGTAACATATTTTGACTTAAAAATGAAACTAAAGCAATAACACTTTTGAAAAAATTCGTAATAAGTATACCTTTTTCAAGTCGTTTTATAATTATCCAAATATTCATTCAAATATTTAATTATGGTATGCACGATTTCTATTTACCTAGGAAAAATCCTACAATGATACATAGGTAGTAGGTACACAACTTAAATACCAGGCCAGTAATTTTACCAAAATCTCGATAGTCATTTGAAACTCATTTTACGTTATTTATAACTAGTACTTAAAAGTTAATGTAGTATACACGAGTGGATTTTTAATATAATATATTCTATAATTTGTCTACACATTTTTCTTCGTCCCATTATAAACATTTCTACCTACGCTACTGTGTTACTTAATGGATGCCGCAGTACAGTATGCGTGAGAACGTGTGTAACATGATCATTAAATTATGTTTATTTTTATTTAATTTTTCTATACAAAACAAGTTTATATGCACAATTATTAAAACTACCAGAAAAGAAAAAATGTAACATTATAGAATATATATAATGATATTTTATATTACTACGAAGTATAAACCAATCAAATACTTATGGTGAATACAATTGCTATAAATGCTAGAATTTAAATGTGTATAGACACGTTGTACGTGTTATATAATATATTTTACACTAAACTCGTACAAATAAAATTGTACTCGCAGCACATGTGGTTTATTTTAATTGAAAATATTTTTTAAATTTTAATAGGTATAATGTTAAGATAATTTTTTCCAACTACCAAGACATTAGTTTTTAAAAATAAAAATATTATATTTGTACGTTAATCAATAACCAAAAATGTGAAAAATCACGATAAGAATTTAAACATCCAATGACATATATTATACTATATGGTTATACACTATATACGTACATTTTGTAAACGTTTATAAAATACACAGAAAGCACAGGTATGAAGTATAGAAAAGTATAAAATTACAATAAAAACAATTGATGAATAATATATGGAATAGAATATATTCAAATACAAAAAATATGTTTTAAAAAAATATCTTAAATCCGAATGTCTAAAGAGTTACTGATTTCTATAGCAGGTTAAGTAGGTAGGCTTGCATTTATTTTTACAGATAAAAATATATGAATAGAAATACTTTTTATTAAACACAATACATTATTAAATATGGAAATGCATAAATAACTATATTAGTAATAATAAACATAATTCTGGTCTCCAAATGTCTATCGGTCCAATTCCGAGTTTCTATAACCTAACCAGCATCCCTCCGTATTTAATTTTAATTTTAAGTTCAAGTTTCAACCTATGTTTGAATAAAAAATAAAGCGCCTAAAGATATTATGTAAAGATGAAATTATATTCACACGGCCATTACGTTTAGAGATATATCGACCTTAAAAAAATAAATGCATAATTATAACTACCAATGATTATCTGATATCTCATTTAACTAAACTTAATAAATTAAAATAATTAACATTAACACTTTCAACTAGAGTTGACTTGAAGGTATTTAACTGTTAAAGTAATGACAAAATTTAGAAATTACCACACAAAAATATAGCACACAATTCTTTATTGCCAAATGACGAGGACTAAAGATGAAATACCTACGGGATTCATATCAGTATTAAATATATTTTAATCAAATTTAGTACATGTGGGATAATCATTTTAACGTAAGACGCTCATTATTTTAGAAAAAGTTTTAGGTTTTGAAAATATTTCTTTAACATAATTGTAAGTCTTTTGTTGCGAACCCCAGTGTATATAAATATAAATAGTATATTATGTTCACGGTAATATTACAGTATAGTTATAACTATTGTAATTTTAGTATAATAGGTGAGCAAATTGTGTGAAAAAACACGGTCACGCGGTTCAAAGGAATTAGCTGTGTGGACAGTTTTGAGTCTGAGCATGATGCCCATACTATACTAGCTACATACCTAGTATAAATTATATTATATGGTAGTACCTATAATAGTACTTTCTAAGTACCTACCACGAAAAACCTTTGTTTTTAAATCAAACTTTAGGGGATGGTTTCTGATAGAAAAATGAATCTAGTTGATGCATTGGGAGGTCATTTCTTGTAATTCCCAATAATTTTCAAAAGCGCTGGGAAAAACCAAAAAAAAAGAAGGAAAACGGGAATTTTTACGCAAAATCAGTTTTCGACCAAATCGATTTTTTTATATGGTTGTAATTCAAAAACTAAGCACTGTAAATACTTGAAAATTTCACCAAATTTTTATGTTAGTGTTATCTATATACAGTCAATTTTTCAAAAATTTTAGACTTTTTTTGAGTTATTTATAGACCACTGAAATTTTCGACTTTTTTTGAGAAATTTTTTTTGAAGTGTCGATAAAAAAATTTTGAAAATTTAATACAAGGTTCCTAATGAGTTTTTCTTATTGTTGCTAAAAAAAATTAAATATCGTAAGTCACAAATTTTATAAGCGTTTATAGTTCAAATTTTTACGAAATCTGTCGAAAACGCAAAAATTTGCAAGTACCTAATTTTGAAGTTGAAAAATCATAAAATTTTTTGTGTTTATAACTATGGATAAATAAAAATACAACACTAAGTTTTCCATAAAGTTTTCCTTCAAGTAGCTATAGAGAAAATTCTAAGCATCATTATAGGAAAAATTTTAAGAGCGTTTGAATTTTAAATTTTTAGGAGAAAGCGTAACGTAACGATTTATCCTCAAACGACTTTAAATATTTGTTATTATTCAAAAAGTATAAGTAATAGATACTTGAAATTTTTACCAGTTATTTTGATTGGCGTTTTTCTTTACGTGATTTAATTTAAAAAATATTTTGAATTTTTTTGAGCTATTTATAGACAACTGAAATTTTCAATTTTTCTGAAAATTGTTTTTTTAAGTGTCGATTTAAGTTTTTTGGCCCAATCAAAATACTTGAAAATTGAATACAAAGTTCCTCATAAGTTATTCTTATAATGATTAAAAAATTATAAGAATACATAGGCACAATTTTTTTAAGTAACTTTTTTGTTACTATGATTATTATCAGCATAGAAAAATAATATTCTTGACAGCATAAGTTTGTTAATAGATGTCACAAATTGTTTAAATTGTATGTTTGTATACTGGATAGTTAGAAAAAGTTTTTTCATATTTTAACCATATGGTATATAATGATATACATAATATGATTTATTCTGTTTAACAAAAGCTACACCATCATCACCAATAAAAATGGCTAAATTATTTTTCAGACTAGCAAAATTTATCAAAATACATTTAATGGTTACCTATCTATCAGATAAAAAATAAAATTTCTATGACATTCAAACTTTGATTATTATTTACTAAAAAGTTATAAAAGTATTAAATACCTACCAAGTTATTTCTAAACTAAAATAAAATTGCTATTTAGTAGAAAATCAAATGTTAATAGACATTTTGTTTATTTCAAACTCTCAAATAAACTTAGTACTTAGTAACTAATAATAAATCCATATTTGTACCTGTTGCATTTTTTCGAAGTCTAAACAAGGCCTCTGCACATTACGAGTAGGATGGTGCCTTTGTCTGTGACGTTTACGTGGAGAAGTGTTTGGCAAAGATACAGATTGCCTAGGTGACAAGTGTACTAATTTTAAAGGCGGTGAAGAGGATACAGTACACTGTCCTGGTTTGTGCACATGAGATGGAGGTGATGCACAAAATTTTAATGGAGTTGGTCTGGTTGACATAAGTCCTTGTACTTCATCGTCAGATGAACCTGACCAGCTTACAGCTATTGTGTTTCCACAACCAGCTTCACTAGCAGATCGACAACGTTTACGAGCTAATGACGCTACAGAATTTTCAGGAACACCGCAAGAATTTGCTTCATCTGGATCAGGTGTAGGTAATTCAACTTGCAGTAATGCTTCAGGATTACTATTAATAACTTCTAATTCTTCTTCAGAACTGTGTTGATCACAGTCACTAGGTAAAGCAGAATCTAAGAAATATGGGGAAGGACCAGGAGTGGCAACACTACTGCGACCACTGCTTGAAGACCTTGTAGGTTCCATATCACCAACCATATCTTCACTCCCAATGTTCTCCATTACTATAATAAAAAATGTTCCTCTTTTATTATAATAAAAGGAATTTCTATACAATTTAATTTAACTAATAATTGACAAATTTAGTAAGCTTGTTTTTTCGGTGAAACCTTTTATTTTTAAAAACAAAACCAGTCTTAAGTTTTCCAATGGTAAATATACACCTAACTTGTATGTGCAATAAGTTCAGTGCTCATGCCTAATCACTTTATCTTTTATTCTTATTCATCCTTTTTATATAAAACTAAATGTATTTATTACAAACTAGTAAATAAGTACTTAAACTAAGCAGATTTTTCATTGTTTAGTTTTAAAATGTATTATAAAAGTAAATTAATTTACATTGATCATTATTAATTATTAACAAAAGTAATGAAAAATGAAAAGTATAAATAGGTACACATATAACATCATACTATATAGAATTTTAATACTGGGATAAAGGAAAATAAAATTGCACTGTATGGTATACATATATATATATGTACTTAGGTACTTGAGAGTTTAATTAAAAAAAAGAGAGGAATAAAAAATAATAATAATAATAACGGATGTTAGCAGAGTGAATAGCGTTGAGTAGAAGTGAAATAATCGTAGAGGGATGATTGAGAATGCAGAACAGTTCTTTTGTGTCAGTTAGGTCAAGTGTTGCAAAGAGTATAGGCATGGTACTTCTATGAGAGCATGGCAAATATGCAAACACACATTAAAAAAGAACCTTTCACGCTTCAACAATCTTCAAAATATGAAGGAAAAAATATATATAACATAGATATTATACATAAAAATATAAAAAAATAAAGTTTTTAAAATATTATCTCCATTTTAAATCATGACAGCTAATAATATTTATTTAAAATTACTCAAATTATGATACCTACCCACTAGTTAACTATTTAAATAAACATTTTAATTTTAACCATTTTAAAATAAAATATAAAAAAATGTATTTAAAGCATTATCTTAATAATGTCTTAATTTAAACCATGACAAGCTTGAAATATTTTCTTAAAATTACTCAATTCATTATCCTCACCTACTAAATATTTAAACATTCTTTTAATACAAACATTTTAAGAAAGAATTATTTTATGAAATATAATTATCTTGTAAAATAAAATATCTCACTACTCAGTAGTAAATAATAAATGATTATATATGTGTATTATTGTCTTAGTACCAAATAGGTATAATATAAAATAATAAATTTATAAAAACTTTTTTGCTAAGATTGTAAAAAAAAATTGCAAATAAATATATTTTAATAATATGATATTTGGCAATTCGATATCACAATTTAATATTCATATTAATAAAACAATATAGATACTAAAAATATATCAAATTGTCATGGTAATATTTATCGGTTATTCAATTATAAATTTTACTGTGTCTATCAATAACATAATATCATAATATGATAATTTGCTATTGAGTTTTTTTTTATAATAATTATAAAAAATAATAATTTAATAATAATTTTTTATAATTATTATAAAAAAATCTTTAAGCATCGTAATTCACATTCATAATGCACCTTGTACATAAATACACAGTTTATTTTATTTCATTAATTTTCTTTTATACCTAGGTACTATAATAATTTTAACTAGATATTTGGGATAAATAGTAAAAAATAAATTATCAAATTTAGGTAATCAATAATTTATACTTTTTAAAACTTACATCGAGTAGATTCAGGTACTCCTTGTTTTGTACTTTTAGGTTCTCTGTCGGGACTGTGTTCGTCGTCAGACTCTGTGCCAGAGTCGTGGTCAACAGTTTTTAACTAAAAAAAAGGAATAAACTATTATAATTATTAAAAAAACATCAATACCTATATACTATATTGTATAAAATAATTTGTACTGATAAAAAAATCTATTAAAAGGATAAAACTACAAATCATAAAATGATTTATTTTATTAAACTGATAATATTGATAATATTAATAATAATAATAATAATGTTGTTTGATAAAGACTTGTTATGGTGTATGAAAAAACATGGTAAAACATAATGATAATATGATATTATCAACAGTAAATCATTATTAATTTAAAACATAGCTAATTGAAATTATCTAGGTAAAAATTTTAGTAAAAAGTAATAAACATAATATTTACATACATTTTATAGATAAAAAAATAAAATTACCACCAAGGCACCACACCAAATACCAATATTACTATAGTATTATATACATTTATTATAAACTTTTATTAAATATAAAACAATTAATAGTAATAAAATACAATAAACAATAGGAAACAGGCTAATAATAGTTCTTATTTTCATCCTAAGAAAAACTAATAATAATTTTATTATTAATGATTAATTATTTAAAAATAAGTATTTTATCATTTATCTGAGTAGCAAAAGACTCATTTATTTCAATTATTGGTTAACTAATATAATTTTAATACCTATGGGCTATGACCAATGAGTAAACATTTATACATCATAACGTTCTAAATCAATGTCATATTGTCCAAATAATATATAATATTTCAATTTCAAAAATAATTAATTGCCAATTGGCCAGACTTTTTATAATTTATTTGTATTAGTATTAAGTTATTTTATTTTTTAATATTATACCTAATGGCTATTGGAATAAGCTACTTAAAATAATGCTTTGAGTAATAAATTTATTTTAACATTAAATAAATTGCTAACATAATTTTTATGTTAAAATAAAGTGTAAAATTACAATATAAATTATAGCAGATAATATGGCAAAATTATTACCTTTAAAGTAGTAGTAAACAAGTGTTAAAAATAAAATGTTTATATGAGTGCTAAATATGTTATCATTAAGAACATTTTTATGAGATACCTTGATAATTAGTGTTATCAAATTATTTAAATTATTATAATTAGGTAGGTATGTACACCTAATAGTTAATTTTTATTTCTTAAAAATACCTACCTAAAGAATATAGGTAAATACATTATAAATGCATGGTACATTGCAATATAAATAATTAACAGTAATTTATGAATTATAGTACAAGAAAATTAATTACAAAAACATTAATATTCAATATATTGTTGGTCAAAAAATGGTAGGTAACATGAATAACTAATAGTCCCTAATCATTGAAACTCATATATACACTTTTATTAGATTCATGTCTAATAGTAATAAAGTAATAAAAATAATAACAGTAAATTATGGTTCACATTTTCTAACAGATATAAAAATGGTTAGGAACATCATTATTTTTAAATTATTAATTTTTGTGTAGCAATGTAGTTATGATATCACTACATCAGTCTTATAAATTATTAATTACGATACATATTTTGTTATATTTTTTAATATCTATTCAAATTGTAATACATGTTCTGTTCTATTGATATTGTTTTAATAATAGTTGATAGATCTTCCTAAGTTTTAGTAAAGTATATGGATTTTTAAAATTTCAGTGATGTGTTGTTTTTAAATTTCGTTTATTAAAATAATAAATAATAATAATATTATTAAAATATGTAGGTAACATTGAAACAAAGCACGAAACATTTGATTGTAAACCCCTAATAAAATCTTAAGATGAAGTAAGAAGTACAGAAAAATTATGTTTTAAAACAAGTTGGACACTTAGGTAGTGTACTTGAAAAAGAGTGAATTAAAATAAATTAAAAACATTCTTCAATGATATCAAACAAATATAAGTAAATATAAGTAGCACTAATAGCATATTAACACAATAGTCACAATACTTAACAAAATATTTCTATAGTAAAAAATCAGTATGTTCTAATATAATTATAATATCATACAGACTTTAACAATAAAAAGAAGACGTTTTGTTTATTTTGAAATAAAAATAAATAATTACTTGCCATAAAACAAAATATTGAATATCAAAAGTAGACGAGCACACTAACAATACTATCCAATACCTGGCCTAGGTAATAAAATCTTGGGGAGTAGAAGGAATCAAGAAACGAACGTAAAATAAACAATACATTTAGAACATAAAACTATAGATAAGATATTATGATTTATGATGTACAATAATAATTAAATAGTAGACTTTATGATAAACATTATGTAGGTAAGTAATATTTTCATTTAGATTGGTGTAGTGTCCGTGATTAAACCAGCAATATCATTATCAAAAAAGTAGAGATGATAAGGCAATGTAAATAGAATAGTTTTAAAAGTGAGATGAATTATTTTGTTAATCGTCGACGCGATTCCAATGCTCTGAAAATCAAGTGCAAAAAACGTTGCAAACTTACAGTTATTGGAAACAAAATTCTTAGCTAGTATTGGTCTAACGATCGTCGATCTACGAAACTATTGTGTACACAAACACGTCGTCGCACTATTTATTGTTTTTTTCTCTTTTTGACCAATGTTCTCGACATAGCAAAACTCAGATCTTCTATTCCTACCGTCTGCATTACGCTATAGGACCCAATTTATTTTGCGTTGCCATGACTTTAAAATCGAAATTTAAATCGAGAACGTCATTCTTGTAATCTTGTTTGTGCGTCTCGCGATATTTCAAATTATAAGCAAGCCACGACGAGTATCATCTACCTATGTAAAAAATAACAATTCAAAAACGCTCACTGAAATATCGAAATATCGTTTGAAATCGTCTAACTCACAAACACGCACAACAGGCGAACTCACTCAAACACGAAAGCCATAACGCGCAAATTATTAGTGACGTCGCGCGTGGGTCGGAAAGCGAAAACAAATAGGTAATTGCCGCCGACGTCCTCTTGACCGCTACGCGTGCTGGTCCCGGGAACAAAACAAAAAAAAAAAAAATTGTCGGTGGGTAGGTATGTGAAACCGTGTACGAATATTTTGAAACCAAGTGCCAACCCGTAAGTTGTAAGTTACGCTATAATATGAGTACCGGTTGTGCCGCAATAGCGTCCGATAAAAACGCTTCGACTCGGGTTTCGCGGACTCTCGGCGAACGCGTTTGGACGAGGACCACCGCAGCGCAACGATAACACGGCACACGCGCTCACTGCGTCCGACGACGGCGAAACCGAACGCGACTCGCACGATTACCGGCTGGCCAACGGACGAATCGTTCGTATTTGCGCGTGCTACGCGACGACCGACGATAACGACTACATAACTCTGATCTGCGGCGATCGGTCGGAGGGAAAAGGGCGACAATAACAGTACATTACATTATATTATTATACATCAATTATTATTATTATTGTCGTAGCACTCGGTGGGGAAAAAAATGAAAACAGTAGTAATATTACGACGAGCGTAGGCGATAACCGGATATGCCGCGTCGCCGGCGACCGTACAACAATAATAATATTATTATAATAGTATGCGCGTTGCGATGTTATTATATTATATTTATTATCAGTACCTACCTACCTATCGTGGTGGTTCATGAATAAATGTGTTTTGTTATTACGCATTAATTAGTTTATGCATCGTAACGGTGCGGTGTGCGCTATCACGCCGAAGACCTAACGACGGCGGTATCGTCGCGGGCGTACTGCACGGGAACGACGTCCCGGCGGACGGAATCGTGAAACGCCGTCGTACGCTACGAACCAGCCGTTATCGCGACGAGTACAATAATAATATCATAGTACTCGGTTACCGGTTATCGTAACGTAGCGTAGAGCACGCACGCAATAATAATAATAACAAATAGTATTCGATTAAAAATAGACAGTGCGCCGCCGCGGCAGCGGTCACATACTATCAGCGAGGTACCTACGCTCGCGATCAGCTGATGAGTACGCGCAAACACACGCGAGCGCGCGCGCGTACGATGAAAGAGAATCAACGGCGGCGGCGGCGGCGGTGGGCCGAGGTGGAGAGAAAATGTCACGCACACGAGCGCGCGCGTTCCTTTGTTCGCAGTGGGGATGACCGACCGATTGGTAGGATAGGGGAGGGGTTGTCAGAAGGGGAAGGGGAACCTTTGTGTACGCGTTATCAAAAAAAAAAAAAATAAATAAATAAAATAATAACGATAATGGTACTAATAGTAATAACGACTTGGTAATAATATTTAATATAATATATATTATCATTAGTGTTTACTACTACATTACTATACTATTACTACTATTACTACTACTACTACTACTACTATACTACTACTATTACTATTACTATTATTACTACTGTAATACTACGACTACTACGGTCGTTGCTACTACTGCTTGGTGTGTGTCGTAAACGCGAACGGCCGATGCCGTCGGAATCTTATTTACCTTGGAAGGTCTTCGGTGATCTTCGAGGCTGTGAGTCTTCAGTTTGTGCGTGACAAATTTGAGCATCATTCGCCGCCCGTCGTCGACCAACCCTTCCCGGGTCGCGCGCGCCCGCTACTTCCGGTTTACGACAACGTCGTGCTGCGCCGCGGATGTTAGCCGTCCGCCGGCGACGGGATCGTTACGACGACTACGGCAATCATAACAATATGACGTCGGGACCGTCGACGACCGGCACAGTTATCGGTGTTATTATTGTTGCGACGAGAACTGCACACCGAGACCGGTAGTCACGGGAACGGGTACCGCCGAACGGAAGAAACGCGTGACGACAATATTGTAATTAAAATTATTATTTGTATAGTATATTACAGTAATGTGTAATCGCCGTCTCAATTAGAACACACCACCAGCAAATGCAGCGACGGAAGAGTGGCGCAGTGCAATCTCGTGCGGTTCGGTTCGAACGCTGTGCCCGTACTGTGTCCCGTCGTCCGCGCCGGGAAGATGTGTGAAAAACCGAGCGGCGGCGGCGGCAGATCGTGCGCCGTGAGCCAGTCGAGACCACCCGCCCGCCTCCATCGGTTCCCCCCCCCCGTCCTACCCGCCCGCCCATTCGTAAGTCGCGCACAAAGGACTACTCGCGCACGCCCCGTGTACACCTTCCGCATAATAACACACACACACACACACACACACACGTACACACGCGCGCGCGCACGACGACGGTGATGATGATAATAATAATAGTATCTATAGAACATACACTTTGTAGTAAATCCCGTTGTTGTATACATTTTACTACGCCCGGCTCACCNNNNGACCCGAAACCGTCATCGCCACACCGCCACCCCCGCGCCGCCACGTTCGTCGGTCACGGCCTCGTAGGAACGCGCGTGTTTACGCGACGACTGGCGTGCAGTGTGCGCGCGTGCGCCGGCCGGGCCAGCTGACCGCGCGCGCGCCCCGGCCCCGGGGACCGACCGCTGGGCGAGCTGCAGCCGACGACCCGTTGTTGTACTCGTACGTTTCTTCGTTTTTCAGCTGAAAATCAAATTCCTCGAACGAATTTTTGAGATTTCTAAAACACCGATGCCAGCAATTTCCGGGGGGTTAGCGTGCTGCACGGGTTCAAAAATAATACGCTCGTCAAACCACTCTGATTTACGGGACATACCTGGTGGGGGGGATGTGTCGGTCAACGACGACGGTATATACTCATTGACGATAATATTATCATCATGGTCTGTAGCACGTCCGGAACGCACACACCTTCGTCCCACGAACATTGAAGTATAGGTATAATATAATAATATAACAACGTCTATATAGCGAGCGCCGAACAGTGGTCCCGCCGCCTCACATGAGAACCCCCCCGCGCATGATGACTGGCGGGTAGCGGTGGCGTTGTTGTTGTTGTTTAGTGAATGAATGCGCGAGAATGTGCGCGCGTACAAAAAGAAGGATCGCCGCGTGAAAGGGCGCGTGGGCCAGCCCCCCCCCCCCCCGACACTATACATTATACCAGGCGGCGCTACAGACCGACGCGCGCATATTGTAAAATATTATTATACCGCGTTTTTACATATCGCATATATACGTATTCAGTAAAATATGAGTGGTAGTCTAACCTAACCTGTGTTAAGATATTATTCACGATCAAATGTGACGACTCCGTACGATATTATTGTCTGTATTACACAATTAATTTTATTTATTGTTCTGTCAATATAATATTATTATATTATATTTAATATTATATTACGTTTAAGCACTTTCCCCGCAGTCCTGTAGCGTACCTAAATTGTGATGTCTATAATCGGTCACATACTCACATATTATTATAAATAATGTAATGTTATTTAAAATGTAGACATATAGTTCATATTATAATATATTACAATGAAAAATGAACGTCCGTAGAATTCATAACGTTGTTTAAACTTGTTTGTACATCATATTATCGTGTATACTAGGTCAATTTTAATATATAAATATTACATAATAATATATAAGAATAATAATATTATTAATATATTATAAATATATAGACGACGGCCGTGTTTAGTTATTGCATATTATACCTGTTGAGACGTTGTCCCGACAAACTAGCGATGTAGGTTCGGTTCTGTAGCTTATATACGGCTGTTATACGACTGACCTGTGCCTAAGAAACAATATAAAAAACTTATAAAATAGTTAGCCGTGTAGTGTATAATAGTGATATAACCACAAAGCTTCTGCAGTCAATATACATAAAAGTATAAAACATGACTTTAGTCTGTATTCTTCAATATATAATATATAGGATGTCGTTGTCCACTTTATGTCTTTATATTTTTATATCAGACTACAATACGTCAAACTTTTCTATGTAACATACACTGCTTTACTACTCGAAGTTTTTCTGTTAAACCGGTATAGATGTAAAATGTTTATTTACAAGATGCGTTGGTTCAGACGAGTTTGGAGTTCAGAACAAACGAAACGCGTTGTGGTTAACCATTTTAACATGTATTTTATTATGTTGCTTTTTTACAGCTGAAAGCCTATTGAGTAAAAGTAATTTTTTTTTGACCTTGATTTGAATATTCAAAAATGTCTTGAATGTCTATATAGTCAGATAGTCTACATATAACTTCGTTAACATTCACTAACCTTAAAACAAATATTATTAACAATATATATTATAGGTATATTCTTTACATTATGAATATTTTATATTAATCGTATATAAGCCCGCTTTAGTGGCACAACTATCATGTTTGATGTTTGGAACATTTTTCCGTCATAACGTTTAAAAATTATTGAAGAAAAACTCAATTTATTTAAAAATCATAATTATAGTTACTACATATTTACGTGTATACCAGTATAGTATACCCAATGTAGATAATGATGATAAATAAATATAGTTTAAGATGTGATTAGCTTAGGTCTTAATAATTTTTTTTAACAAGCTGTAGTGCTATACTTAAGTCCTTCGAAATAAGTAATTAATAGTTATTGATTATTTGGTGGATTAAGCACCCAAGTGAAACTACATAAGTACGTCAAAGTACGGCCAAATAACCATCAGTATATTATAATACTGAATTTAATATTTTAGAGAAACGTAATTAAATATAAAATATCTATTTTATTTATCTTTAGATATCTCTTACATATTATTATATATTTATATTGAAGTATAAAAATAAAAATTTTAATTTTTAATGAATAGTTTATAATAATTAATAATATAAATATAATTTATTTATTACCTTTTAGTTTAATATTATTTTCAAATATCATGTATCTATTTATTAATTAAAAGCATGAAATTATATTTTCATTATAAATATAAAAGTAATAATATATTTTTATTAAATAAAGATAAAAATAAAGTCCTAGACTTAACAAAGTTGAACTATATGATAAATTGATGTTAAATAATTTAGTAGATTATTGTTGCAGAATGCAGAATACTTTATTTAAGATTTTGTTTAGGTTTACCTAAACTTTGAAAAATTGATTTAAGTAATTTAAAGTAATTCGTGTATAAAATAATAAAATTAACAAACATTCCATAATTTCCTCCATGATAATATCAATAATTAATTATTTCATACTGTATTATATTCGTATATATAGAGTGAATAGACATATAAGGTAACTCATATTATAAATATAAAAAAATATCTCAATTTTTAAGATTACTTTTTTAACCTTAATTTTGATTAAAATATTTGAAAAAAGTAAAATATTTGCAAACTAATATGCAGGAAACAAATTTTAGTAAATTTAGTTTTTTATGTTTATCATTTGTGTCTTAAGGGGACGTGATACTCCCATGTGTTGTCTCCGTCTTATACACGCGTAACATAGTTAAAAAGTGTTTTGCGCAGGACAAGTGGACAACAATACTCCCTCGATATATTTATATCAAAATTACCAAAATTTTATATTGCATTGAGAAGAACTTTACCTGTGATGTAGCGTTTTTAATTTTTTGGTAGTAAGTAGTAACCAATAAAAGACAGAGACAACACATGCGGGTATATCACTTCCTCTTGACGAATTGTTGTAACATCGTTTTCATAGTTATTATGTTTAAGAATTTAAAAAAATTAATAATAATTATTGAAAAATTTCTATTTTTGTAACTTTAGAAGTTTTGTGGTACGGGTTAAAATTAAAGAATTTGCATGAAACTTTTTTGTATGATTTATTATTTTTGTTATTTATTTTTTAAGAAGGGGTAATCTGAAAAAAAAATTACAAATGAGTAATAACTAATAAAAATCACCCTAGTATATATTGGCTATAATTTTAGAATGGTAATACAATACTGACGTAATGATGTACTACATTACCTATAACTTGTATAAGTATGACGTATACATTTCAAATTTGTACCTATAGATAACCATAACTTACGGATTTATCAAAATAGTTATAATGGGTCTTCAAAAATAAAATAATAAAAAATAAAAAATCTGGTTGTGGTTATTTTTGCTTTAAATATATGTGATAAATATAAATTTTTAATGATTACATAATTATTCCAAACGTATGTATACCTACATAATTTGCTATTTAGGAAAAAGATTTATTCCGATTATTCGCAATACAATTGAATATACTATAGGTATAGGACGTATACCTAGGTAATACTGGATATAGGTGTAATATATTTTAATCAAGTATATATACTTAGAATATTATTCTAAAATGTCTTTATTATCAAGAAAACATGTATAATCATTTTGATTTGTATTAAATATCAATATAACAATAAAAAGTTTATTTTATGAATAAAAAAAAATATTTGTCTAAAATAAATATGGATATATAAGTATATATATATAATATAGTGCAGCGGTTCCCAAACTTTTTTTTCCGCGGTGCCCTTTTAGGGGCCCCAAGTTAGTCACGGCGCCCTTTTGTATGTAACATGAAAGATAGAACAAAAAAAGTACTCATTGATAACCAATTTTATTAGACCGCAGTGCCCCCAGAAAGTGCTCGTGGTGCCCCTAGGGCACTGCGGTGCACAGTTTGGGAATCGCTGATATAGTGTGTTCACCGATTCAGGGAACACTGAATTTTTCAGCCTGGTTTCTTTGGAATAAATCGATTTTTTTTACAAATTGGTGTTATATAAGTACACATTTTTCGATACATTTCAAATTTTTTCTAAAATTTGGTCTTCGCGTGGGCAGGAAAAACTTTTTTTTTTTGAATAACAACACCTATTTTGAATACCATATTCGGTTAGGCCTATTTTTTTAAAACAATTTTGATGTATCAAATAAAGTTCTAAATTCAAAATTGACTGAATGAGAGCCATGTCAATTTTAATAAATAATACATTTTTTTTGTACCTATTATTTTTAAAAATGTATAAAATCCTTTAAAATTAGTTCTTATTAGTTCCTTTTTGAATATTTGTACGTATTTTTTATTTTTTAGAAGTGTCATAAACAAGACTAACGTAATATGGATATAAAATTATAACACTTCTATAAAAAAGAATGCTATTGCTATTCAAAAAAAAAGTTTTTACTGAGCATGCGCAGACCAAAAATTCAAAAAATATTGAAATGTATCGAAAAATGTGTATTTATATTTTATGTACTACCAGTTTGTAAAAAAAATTGATTTATTCCAAAAAAATCCGGCCGAGAAATTCAGTGTTCCATAAATCGGTGAACACAATGTATAATATACATATACATTTTTTCATAATCAGTTTAAATACTCATCATTTCTATCAATGTGTAAAGAAATTATGTATGTTTTAGATAGATACTATCATATTTAATTCATAAAAATATAAAAAATACTTTTACCTCGTACTTTGTATCTGTGAAATACTGTGATACCTAAATAAATAGGCATTACCGTATTAATCATCAGTAGACAATTAATCATATAACTTCGTCTTGTACGCGATAACTATTTTCCATTTTAAGAGAAAAATAAAAATGAGGTTCACAAATTGTGTACACTTGAACATTTCCATGGCGGCATGGCAATAAACTATATAACTTTCAAGCCTTGCCCGCTTACCCGGGTATAATGTCAATATCTATATGACTATATCCATATTAATTATTATCATATTATGTAGACTTTAACGCTTAATGAAATCATGGAAATAATGCCTGCATATTATATTATTATTAAATCAAAATAGATTTTGGCGGATACTGTTATTTATGACTTTACTTTTATTAGGTGACAGGTGACCAGAAATTATAGAGTATAATGTATAAACTTTAATTACATAACAACGTGAATTTAAAATTTAGTAGTTAGAGTATGCTTACATATTTACATACCTAATCCGTAATCGACTAGGTATTTAATATTTATTAGCTAATTGTCAGATAGGTATGAAGTTAAAATTTTAAAAATGAGTAAACTTATTTTTTTCTACTTTTTTAGTTGTGTTACGTTGGCAAATCTGTTTATCTGTTTTTGTTTCAAACCGCAAGTGATAAAACACACGTGACTCCGTCTTGCAATGTTATTATGCTTATCTGATAATGATAACAAGCAAAATCTTTATAAATTATAATCAAGACATCAAGTGTATAATGCAAAATTAATTATTAAGTATAGTATTATAATTGTTATATTAAATATTTAAATTATCATTATTATATTTAACAGTTTAAAATGGTAAGCATTTTATTTTAACTATATTTAACAATATTTATACAGTGTGATTCCTTTTAAATGAAACACTAAATTATTGTGTCTAGTGACATTGGATTGATATGCGGTTTTCGCAGACGGATTGGTCTGGCGAGCTACCGAGTAAAACTCGGTGGGCCGCTCAAAATATTTTAATTATTATTTTATTTTTTAAGTCAATTTGGTCCTGTTTACCAAATCTAAAACTAAAATTGACCAAATGACAACGCGGTCAAGTGTTGATTAAAATTATGGAATTTTTCAACATCATCCTATTGAGTATTATGAATTGTCATGTAATTTTAAGTATTTTTTTTTTCTATTGTCAGGTTTTCAGACATAATAATATAATTTAAATTTGATTTTGAGCAATTAATTAAATGCAATTAGACGTAAATGTTAGTTAATTTCAAACAAATAATTAAACAAACTGATATAATTTATTTCTCATAACTCCTAATATTGAAGTTTCAATTTAAATTAATATTTCTATCATTTGTTTTTATTTTTCATTATAAGCTCTAGCCATATTGTGTATTCTGCCGCGTTTTCTGTTGAATTGAAAATGTGTCGGTTTATATCGAAGTAGCTATACACGACGGACATAATACGCAACATTTTTATTACTTCGGTGTTCGCCTGCTAAAATGCAAGCCAACCGGCATTTTCCGCCACTGATTAAAACTTGGTGTATTACTTTCGTTGTGTATAGCTACTTTAATAAGAAATAACGAGTTTTAAATTGGACAGAAAACAGTGTGTATAGCCCCGGCTATAAGGTGGATAATTTCTTGTAATCTCTAAGAATATATTAATATAGTTTATTCAAAAAATTAATACACTAATAGTTATATAATAAAATTATTGCCCTAATGTTGGGTCCTTATAAATTACCTAATAATTTAACCAATATCCTATATGTCTGAATTTTAGTCATTATAAAAATTACATGTATTCTTTTCAGACTAAGACAAAGAAAAGTAAAAAAATTCTTAACAAACAATTCGCTGTTATGAAGAAGACAATTAAACCAACAGACACAAGAATGTATGTTATTGTATTATCTTAAAAAAATATTATTTAATTTTTAATGTTTCTTTTCCAGAAAAGAAGAAAAAAGAACTATTATAAAAAAAAAAAAAAATGAAAACAAAACTGTCACAGTTCGTCAAGTGTAATTATTAAAACTTTATTAATTATGATAAAATGTAATCATTGTATAACCATAAAAAAATTTCAGTGCTCAAACAAGTTCGGCATTGTTTTTCCAGTTTAACACACAATTAGGACCTCCATATCACATCTTAGTAGATACCAATTTTATCAGTTTTTCCATAAAATATAAAATGGATGTGGTTCAAAATATGATGGATTGTTTATATGCTAAATGTAAACTAGTTGTATTTCATTGTAATGTTTCTATAATAGTTTTAAAACATTTCTTCTTTGTAGGTATACCTTATGTAACAGACTGTATTGTTGGAGAATTGGAAAAATTGGGACAAAAGTATAAAATAGCATTAAAAATTGTTAAAGATCCACGATTCCAAAGAATACAATGTATGCATCCAGGCACTTATGCTGATGATTGTTTAGTTCAACGAGTAACCCAGGTACATGATTAATATGAATTTATGTATAAAATTAAAAATATTAAGTATAAAAGTTAATAAAATGCATCTTTGTTTTTAGCATAAATGTTATATAGTAGCTACATGTGATAGGGATTTAAAGAGACGTATTAGAAAAATTCCTGGTGTGCCAATTATGTATATTGCTCAAAGAAGGTAAGTGTACAGTGGTTTTTATTTGTATTTAAGGTCCCCACACACTGCAGCGTTGGCAGTAAAATTCTGTTGTCTCAGCGATGGCAGTAAAATTGTGTCTGGACTCATTTTAACACCACCGCTGTAGTGTGTGGGCACCTTTATTCTAATTATTTTAATATTTTCCAGGTATACCATTGAAAGAATGCCTGATGCTTATGGCGCTCCTAAAAAATAATTTGTAATTTAACAGTTAATCAATATTTGAATAAAACTTTGAATGTTTTGGTAACTTATAATTTTTTTATTTTAATAAATACAATATTTATATTTTTGTATAATATAACCCAACATACAATAGAAATAGAATAAATACAGTGTAAGTCATTCTAAAAATGAGCAATCAGAAAGCCTGAATAATATTATTATAAACAATTATAATTTGTAAAAATAAAAATTTGTTTTCTATTATTCTAAACAAACAAAACTATATAGTATATAAAATGGTTTATCATCATTAACTTAAATACCATTTATTTAAATTTTATGCTGCATGGAAACAATCACTCAACTTCAGTTATATTTTTCTTAATAAATGTTGGTTCCAACACAACAATATCAATAAAAAGAAAGTTCATTTGACACCTAAACAAATTTAGACATTATTCTAAAATATGAATAGAATAACTATTATAGTTAATAAAAAATGTTTTAAGTTAATTCATTTACAAATTAATCTATACAGTTTTTTGTTGTACATATTTATTGATTCTATAATAGCTAGTGATCATTTTACTTAAAAACATGCAATTATAATTTAAATAATATTATATTATAATTCAATATAACTGCATTTGTTTAATCTAACAAACTTTTTTTTTCTGATATATAAGCACCCACTTTATAAAAGATAGTATTTTAATTTAAAATTTATTTTTATTTAATAAAATTTTAACTTAAAATGCTTATAAAAATAATTGTACCTACTCATGTGAACTTTTTTAATAGCTGTATTAACAACTTTTAAGCAGACTTGTACAAGGTACAAGCTTGATTTTCAAGCTCTTCGACTTAGTGAAAAACTTTTGATTGTCATTTATAGATGATAAGTAAATAAATGTTATTTTTATGTATTTGATGAGTCTCAAATGTTAGTTAAAGTAAAAAATGAAGAGCCTGAACACTGCATACAGTGTACTATATAGTAGGGGAAGGATGGCCCACCTCAGGGAAGTGTCCCCCTGTGGCCTGTGTCGTTGTGATACCATCACAAAAAAAAGGGTACTATACAGAAAATCTGCACTGATGCTGATCAAATCATTTTGGTTTGAGTTGGTGTTTTGGAAATTAAACAAAAATAATAAATAAAATAAATATTAGTAAAAGCAAAAGACTATAAATAGTATCATAAAAAAAAACTTGGGAACTCATTCTGCAGTTATATACCTATAACAGCTATAACCTTGTTGTCAATAGGTACTTTAAAATGAATCTAAATAAAATGAAAATATGCTACTTTTCACAATAGCATAAGTATTTATATAAACATAATATAATAATGGTAATAGTTTCTAGTCCAGAGTAATAATATTTTTTTTTTCTTATTATTTTAAGACAAAATATACAATCTGTATTAGTAGCAGGGTTGGATTAAAGTTTTTGCCGCCCATAGGCTAAAATAAACATACTACCTAATTTACATAGTTAAAACTTGCTATTTCGTTTCGATCGTTAAAATTTGACGCTCTAGGCTTTGGCTTAAACAGCCTAAGCGGTACTACGGCCCTGATTAGTATTTAGTAGACGATATACAAAATAACTAATAAGTGTACATGATATACCTATAATAAACGGTAACATACAAAATATCGAGTAGAGATTGATGACACTCACTCTTTATTTTTGATTTTTAGTAGAGTTTAAAATACTTCAAATCAATATTTGAAAAAGTATTACTAAAATGATTCATTTCATTAGTAATTTTGTACCATTTATATAATAACTAACAATATTGGAGTTTGAAAATAAATTAATTCAGAAATAAAGTGTGATTTAACAGGTTGTAGTGAATTATAGGTTAGGATAAACGTACCATTTATTAGGTAATTGGTTATAAATTGATAAAAAATGAATTTTTGATCTTTTTTTTCCCCCGATCGCGTCGTTTCTTCCAGGAGAAAAATGTTTTCATATTATTAACGTAGAGAATTTAGATTTAAGTGCAGTAAGCGACTACTGGCAAACGAAAATGTAATATTCTACCTCTGTAGTCCACCGTCCGCCCACCCTACCAGCATTCCGTAACTTCGTCGCTGCTGTAGTGTTGTCTAACGTAGCGTCTACTAAGTAGTAAGTACCAACAGTACAAACCAAACTAATATCTCAATTATCAAATATTATTCTTATGTACGTCCGCTCTATATTTTAAAATTATTTGGGGTGATCTTACACATTTCGCTAATTAATAATTTTTATTGTAGTTGTACCTACTCTATTTTCGCGATGGATAACGAAAAAACGTTTGACAAATTACCAGTTGAAGTGAGTATGAATGTTATTGTCTATATACATGCATAATATACTGTACGCCACAGTATAATGTCAACAACATTGATACCTTTGTTCTGAAAATATTTTGGACTACAATTTCTGCTTAATATTAAGTGTTTACTATTGCCTATTACCCATCAATATTATTCTTTGTCATACTGGTTTAATAATAACATTTTTATGTGAATTGGTTGTATTCAAATGCCATAAGCTATAGTAGCTAAAAGTTAAGATCAAGAGCATTCCCATTATGAGACACATTATTCATTATCTTCGGCCGGTTAGGTACCAAATTTTCTTCTCTAATCATAATGTAATTACTTTATTGAATAAACACACCACCCTGTTACGTATGAAAATTTTTCTACGATGCCCACTGTTTTAATATGATTTGTACACCATCTTACTTGGCTTTAACCTAAGGAAATTTCCATTATTATTTATTCACTGAACTTTGATGCAACTAATGCAAATGATACTAGATATTGATATATATTAACGACTAAATATTTGTAAAATCTTATAACATTTCCAATAAATGTTTTGTGAATACTGATCATATTTAATCCTTATTTGCTGTTTATACATTTTTAAAGTATGTTATTACATTGAATACAAACAATCAAAATGTATTTTAATTTAAAATATTTATGTTTTACAGATGATTTCAAACATATTTGAATTCTTAAAATTTAAAGACAGAAAAGTTGCATCGACTGTTTGTTGGTCATGGTATAATGCATCTATTCAACCAAGGTTCTTAAAAAAAGTAGTTATATGTTTAAAAGGCATAAATAAAATGTATGATGTGCTCAACATATACACAAAAAGCTTGCTGCCTTTTTTTGCGTTTAGAATCTTGGAGATAGGAATTGAAGATCTAGGCAATGCAGAATGTTCCACAAATCAAAATTGTTGGGATTGGGTATACACCATATGGCCATTGTTGGCGCCCAAAGTAATTTATCTAGAATTTATTGAGTCAATAGAATTAAGAGACGATATATTACCTGCGTTATTAAATGTAACACAACAATTAAAAGGATTGAAAATTCGTGATGTTGGTTACTGTCGTGGAAAAATACTGTATGAAGTAAACAGAATTCAGTCACTAGAAGAACTAGAGTTACAATACACTCCAGCACTCGATGTTGATGACAAAACAAAAATGTTGGGAATAATACCGAAAACGCTTCGTAAACTTTGTGTGAAGTCTGTACCGAAGGAGTGTGAGTTTGTTATCAATGATTTAATCAATGTAATTAAATTTTGTTCTTCTCACCTTAAAAGTGTTGAGCTTTTTGAAGTAGGTCAGATATATGAAATAATGGAATCAATGGTAAACCTAAATATGAATCTGAAAAAGTTTGGTTTACATATGGTAGATCATATGGATTGTGACCGTGCGCCAGAAATAATATTACTACTTCTTAAAACACAATGGCCGTTAGTTGATTTGAAATTGTGTGCTTATAGTTTTACTTATGATCATGTGTTTGCTATTACCAATACCTTCAAAGACCTAGAAAAATTATCAGTATCCGGTTTATCTGAAAGGGCATTTGAAACCATGGCTGGAATTGATGGATCGTCATTTGAAGCATTATCAAGATTAACAAACTCAATTAGTTCATTAACAAAATTGAAATCTCTTTATATCGGAATTGAGAGATGATAAAGAGCATATGCAATATTTTAATTGAACAAATGTTTAATTTGATAATCAATGACTATATTATACTATTTACTTGATCCAGTGAGAGAATATGCTGCAGTTTAAATGTCAATCAGTTCTGCATAATTCTACAAGACACTGCCATAGTGAACGAATATTCAATTGTGTATATTATTTATTTATTGTGGATTGTACAGGTCTGACTTTTGTTGGACCGTGACATGTTCTTTCGCTGGATAGTTTAATTTTTTTGAATGTTATTTAATTTGGGCTGATTTGAATAATTTGTGTAATTAATAATTAAACTTGCGCTAAGATTGGAGTTTTACATTGTATACAGAAATTAATGTAAGATGGTATAATTTATATAATTGTTGAAAGTAAAAATAAATGAGAAATTTGAATTAAATTTATCATTGCTTAAAAATAATACCTACAAATCTTTCTTTTTTTTGATTGTTTTAATTATGTGAAAATATTTTTTGTGTATAAAAAAAATTGTGTATTGGTGTCGACTGTGATTAATTGCTTACAAGTATGTAATCCTAGGATGAATTCATTTGTCGAAAATTATTTAGTTGCCCTTTGAAAGTATACTCAATAAGATAATCTCACTATACCATTGTCTTTTAATTAAGAGGACGTTGAATGTGTATTTTGAAAGTTTAAAACAAGCCTCGGCTCTATGCACACAACACAATGCACAGATACTGTAGAAACATGGTTTTAACATCAATAGAAAGACCATGACTTATACTATGCTTCCTCGATAGTTTTTTTTTAAAAAATGTTTTGGTTAATTGTTTACATTTTTTACAGTTGAAAAACTGATATTTTTAAGCTTGAATATTGGTTGATATATTAAATCGATCAAAAAAATCTTTTCGAGGAGGCATAGTTTAATATCTCTCCTTTCAACAGAATTAATCACATACCTTCTAAGTAAATTTATTGAAGGAGCTGTAACTATAAAGCGAATGATAGTTCAGACTGCATTAACACATTTTGTCTATATCGCACATGTGTAAGACAGGACAACACATGCGAGTACGACGTCCTCTTAAATCCATAATTTTAAATAATACAGATTAGTTATATAAGATGCACACTAGTTTGAGGCATATACTGAATGACTGTTATATCTTATGAAAATGTTGTGTTGGTGTTTCCTTGTATGTGGCCTCTTCTTTTATTCCTGAGGTTCATAACTCAGCCATGATTGCGCTTTAGTATTTGTTGAAATGTTAATACCAACCAGCAGTAGTATGTGTCCCACTATAGTTGAAATTGCTATCAATATGTTTATTGATTTAAACTGATTTCACTATATTATAATATTGTACTTCATATTCGTTATACAACATTTGGCAAGACCTTGAAGCTTCTCACAATTCTTTTAACTCAAACTTCCTTCTTAAAACTAATTATCAAGTCTCTCGTGAAAGATAGTAGTTCAAAGCCTGGTATTTACCAATTTCAAACTAAATCTTCAGGCATTTGTCACAAGTTAACTATAGGATTGGAGTCACTGCCTTAATTAAATCATTATTGTACAATAGACACTCTATATATTGAAAAAAAAAATGGTATTTGCTGTAAATTATTCTAATATGATGGTTTGTTCAAGTGCTAACTAAAATAAATAAATAAATAAACAGCAATTAAAACTAAACATAATTATTGTTTCCTGCAGAAATAATTTTGATTTGTACTTGCATTTTTGTTTTTAAAATTTTTCAACATAAAGTAATAAATGTAGTGTTTTTTTTGTAATGTTCACTACTTCTATAACAGGAGTGGCCAAAACGAGTTTCGTGTCATACAATTTTGGCTCACATTTTATCGTAACATTTAAAAAAAAAAAAATTTTTATGAATTTATATATTATATAATAGTATGACCTTTTTTTTTTAAAAAAAAAAACAATTTTGGCTCCTCCAAATTTATTAATATATTTAGTGGCTCGCAAGTCTCTTCTCGGTGGCCAACCCTGTTCTATAACAATGATTATATTGTAATAATAAAAATATTGGTTTTGTTTGTAAAATAAATAATTCATAAAAATGTTATTTATTGGAAAAATTGTTTAAAGCATTAATATTAAATTAGTTAATACAAATATAAGTGTATTGTTAACACATTGCATTAAAAAAATAAAGAAATCTTATTTTAATTGTTGAGTAATGTTAGTATTACAAATAACAATTTTATTTTATTTCTTGTTATTTTTTTAAATTTTATAGATAAAAATTTGTTTAAATTAAAAATGTAATACTTATTAGTCACATAAAACATACATATAACCATATAAAAATAAACAGATGCTACACAAGGACATAAATAAAAAATATTTAGATAAATAGCAATTTTTATGTGTATTATTATTATTAAGTAAAAAAAAAATTTCCAACAAAAAATTATATTTGCACTAATAGCAAACTTATTTATATTAAGCTTATGCTTAAAGATTTACTTTTGATCCAATTAGAGTATTAGGATGTTAGTTATATTATATGTGCAGTCTTTCTTCTGGATCTGAAAACATGAATTTATTATATGAATGAGAATTATAACTAATTTACAGTCTATATTGTCACTTACCAGAAAAATGAATAGGTAGACATTTCTAATATCCTCTAGTATTGACCTAAAATAAATATAATTATAAGGTAAATATCTGATGTTAAAAATGTGTTAAAACTGTTCGTTAAGTTATATTCTAGTATATTACATATATACATTACTTACAATATCATCGATTTTCAAAATGCTGCGTACGGTCTCGGAAGCCAAAGTTATAGCACTAATTGATACCAACAATGGTTGTACAACATTTTCTTCTAGAATATTGGTTATTGCTCCCTGTAAAATATTATTAAGCAATTAGTTTTGGCATATTGTATACTTAATAAGTTCTAACAATTACCTTTCGGACATTGATACCCGCTGTAACTTCACCTTGGGAGTGTCTATTACGTAATTCAGTAACTGTAGTGATGGGATTAAGACCAGCATTTTCAGCTAATGTTAAAGGTATGACTTCTAAAGCTTGTGCAAAAGCTCTGTAACAGTATGCATCAACTCCAGTAACTAATCTTGCAAGTTCCGCTAATTTTAAGCTGATTTCAATTTCAGGTGCACCACCGCCAGCCAACAACGCTCTAAAATGATTAGAATTTTAATATACAAATTACAACATTGATAATTCACTTTTAAATAACTCACCTGTGTTTCACTAAACATCTGATAACACACAATGCATCATGAATTGAACGTTCAGCTTCTTCCAAGACCAATTTATTAGAACCTCGCACTATGATACTAACTGTTCTGCCTGGGTTGTTGATGCCAGTGATTTGTACAAAATGACTGTTACCAGTCATGACATCTTCCACCAAGTCTGCTGATACAAGGTTCTCGGCAACAAAATGATCAAGACTTGCAATTGGTCTACAATTCAATGTCTAGAATATAATTTTATCAAGTTATTTTCATGTTGAAATTTATTTTTAAGTTTCAAAAATATACCTTGCAGACATAATCAATGTCCTCTCGCTCTATATTATTAATAACCATACATTTTATTTTGTCTAAGAAATGTATAGCCAGTTCTGACAATGCATCACGCAATATTGACTTTTGAATCAATAAAACATTACAACCGGCTTTTTTAATTTGTTTAACAATGTTCAAAATATAAGCGCGTTCTTCACGCAGCACACGGTCCATAGCAGTATAATCGGAAACCACAACATTATAATCCATCTAAAACAAAAAATAAGTTAATTATTAAAGCATTGTTTAAAATCATTTAATGACATATAAATTAGGTGTAAGCTCATGACGTCAAATAATGTTAATATTGTTTATTTATTTAATGGGTAATTTATGCAAGACCACTGATTACAATTTTGACTCAATAACAAATTCATAATTTAAATTAGGCAAATTTTAAAGGAATAACCCACAGTTAAGATAATTCTTCTTACAAGATCTTAAGTCAGTAGGTACTTTGATTACAATAAGTAATCAAATATTATCAGTTAATATCTGTTCTATTTAGGAATACATTTTTATTAGTTTCTCAGAATTATAACATAGCACATAACAATTTGATTATCACTTCATGTAATTAGTAATTTATGATAAATATATTACATAAGTTAAAATAATTCATTGTCCATTGATATCAGAATTTAAAAATTCACTATCTCTGTAGTAATTGGTTCAAAAATTGAATAATTACTTTTCCATTGTATATTAAAATTGTTGTTTATTAATTATTAGATGATAAATCATGTATTATCAATTTAATCTAAGGTAAAAAAATAACAATTTACAAAATAACAAATTCAATGAATACTTAAAAAAAAAAAATACAAAGACACAAAAAAACAGTTTTTACAGTATTATAAAATAAAAAGATCAAAGCCATATCATATTTTGAAGTATTACATAATTAACTACATATGTATACAATATATTACACAATCATGTAAAATGTAAATGATTAACACATACATTCAAAAATAAATAATATACAAATTATAGAAGATAATACATATTTTATTTAGTACTGAACAATTATTTATTCATAGGCAAAATTTGTTTTTCATTTGACATAAAACAATCTTTTAATATGATTTTCCTGACCAAAAATACCATAGAAAACGTAAGTGTCAATAACGATGTCCACTTCAACAATATCTCACCAAGGTTGATACTAATAGAAGTCTGTTGAAGAGTTCTTTTTATGTCATCAGGAAGTTTGTCGACTTTCACTTCTATCCACGCAACTGGCAGTATTATCCCCTGTTTGAAATTTTTGAAATGCGATATGCCATCAGCTTTTTTTAACATTATATTCACTTGAAATCTGGACCGCCCTCCCAGGGATACTCCCAACTTAGAATGAACATCTACAAAGGTCTCATGCAGCTCGGGATCTGGAGACATTCCGTGAATGTCTCTTCTCAACTCTGGATCGCCTAGATAGAAATGTGGGAACGACATCATTACCGGGGCGCCATTGCACGGAGACGAATTGAACACTCCCGATGGCGGAAAAGTTTCAGAAGTGTAATAACAATCGTTGTCCGGGTTTGTGTTGGGTGTGTCGAACACATTTCTGGGTGCCTGGAAACGGAATGCTGTCACCCCAGGCACCGTTTCGATATCTTCTTTGTAAACCAGCGGGAACCGACGGCACAGGTCCATGTGGAACACAAACAGTTTCGACTTGCGGCTCAACGTGGTCGGCGGAAATTGAGACCCGTCGCTGCCGTCCAACCTGTTACACTCGTCCGTCTTCCACACGTCCAGTGTGTCCAATCCGTTGTAGCGGGTGATGACGCCGAGCTCGTTCAGGTTTCCAACGCCACTGTGGATCGTGATACGGTCGGGCGATAGCCCGCGCCTCCCGGTAATTATTCCGAACTTCGACAACCTGGCATCTCTGTGCACCGTCGATGCCAGGCCTTGGGCCAAAGTGTATATACTATCCTCGTAACCCCAAAAGTAGTCGTTAATCTTTAGATGTAGGAACGGCTTTACTTTGAACCCGTCCAAAAACAGCGACATGAATTTTTGTGTCAGGTAAAACGTGTCGGCACTCTTCGATATAGCGCTGATCAGTGGTAAGTTCGGCACGGTTATGGTTAATCGTTCCGGGTCGCCCTGAGACATCTCTGGTACGAACTCGTTACTTCTCCGCTCCTGGTATGTAACCGTACCGTTAGCATTGAATTCCACGTTAATACGTTCGACCGTTTCCCTGTAGACGAACGGACCTAGCTCTTGAACTATGGGGGTATCGCCATACTTCAATACTCGGTTGATGTTGGTATAATTGAACGGATAAATCGACACGTACGGCTTGACAGTTGGGTTTTGCCACATGTTGTACGAAGCACTTCCCTGTGTTATGGTCACAAACTGTAAGATTTGGAACATGTAAAACTCCGTGAACCACATTATGATAGTGAATATTCCACTTAAAGCAATCAACACAACCAGCAACACAAACCCAGAAGGTATGGAATTGTGGCCGGTTTCACAAAGCTCCTGTTTCTTGATCGACGAACGCTCGCGTTCTAAAGTCCCGATTTTTATTATACCGCTGTTGCAAAATTTCAACTTTTCGAGTAATTTTACAGCCGACCATCCGCCACTCACGGCGTTCATTTTCATATCGTTCGATTTTTCACACGTTCCTTGCAACATTTTGGTCAAAATATAATAGTTTTCTATGACGTAAAATTTTGTACTCGAAAGAAATTTCGCGTAAAACACAACACTGTAAAACTTTCTTGGATACCCGGAATATTGAAGTATTAATTCATTTTTATTATTAAAATAATATATTTAATGAAAAGTTGTTTCTTTACAACAATACTAGTAGTCATGTTTCAATAAATAATAAATGTATACTGTGGTTAATTATCACTAATATTTTTTTTATTTCCTACGTGCTAGATAGATAAATAGACATTGGACTTGATAAACATTTGCAGCTCAATGACGAATGGTTCATTTCAGAATACCTCATAATAAAAATAATGTTGTATAATAGTTAAAACAAAAGATTGAAATTGAAATCTTATTAAGATCAAAGGGTATCAAATATATAACAATATATTGCACGTTTTTTAGTCAACATTCACACTTTGTTAAGTATTTCTGTTTAATTTAATCCAAACGTATTAAATCAATAAGTTAAATAATTATTGATCGAATACATTTAAATGATTAATAATCATAACCTATATAAATATTTATATAGAAATACATTTGAATAAAGTTAATAGGCACATTCAAAACAATTATAATTTATAATTATATAATAAAACTATTAAAGAAAATTTTTCAAAAAAAATGTAACATACATAGGAATATACCTACTTATTTATTTGTTTATAATTAATAAATTGAAGTAACTGAAGACTAATATTACTTTGGTTATAAGTATCATTCATACATTTTATACGGCCCTATCTAGCATAAATTCATCATGTGCATACAAGTATAATTAATTTATAAGTTCATTGAACTAAAATTAATATTTATATTTAATACTGCATTTATAATAATTCTGGTCTTTAAGTGGACATACTACATGTGTAGTCTCAATTTGATAAAATAAATCCAAAAAGTGGTAAAAGTAATGTTCAGAACAATATATTTTACTCTTGTTCTAACTTTTAATTATTAAGTTGTAATGTTAAAATATTATTAAGGGCATCACAAAAGAATTTTTAATGTACCTTGGAAATCATCTATACCTTAAAATTTGAAGATAGGTCAAGTAACTATAATATTAAAAATATACAAAATATGGAAAACAGAATTTACTCAGGATTCTTCTAAACGTTAAATTGTCCATTCGTTAATATATCATAGAACACACATACGAGTATAACAAATAATCAAAATAATATATTAGTTATAGAGTATCAAACAATAAATAAAAATGTGAGTACTTAATTTTAGATAATACTAAATTAAATCATTCTTATTTCAAGGCTATGTAATGATGAATTGTAATATTTGATGGGAGATCATAAATTAAGATACATTTCAATATAAAATGATTAATATTATAATAATATTAACAAACATACATATTAGAGAGAACTTAATTTATTAGTTTAAAAATTAAAAGAAAACACTGTCTATACTTTAAAAATATTTAATTTTACTACTTATATATTTAATTCAATATCCGCTAAATTATAATATGTGTATACTTACCCTGTCTCAAAAAAGAACATACCAGGCCGGTACGGACAAAACCAGTTTTGTTACATAAATCTGGTATATTATTCTCTAATGTCTAATGAAACAGGATATACTTAAAAATTAAAATCATTCAATAATTATTGTAATAAGTTTAAATGATTTTAATTGAGGCAAAACGTACAATCAATCAATACACATCAGAAAAAAAATTCAAATCATACGATAAATATCGTAATTAGGTGTCCTAAGGCTTATATGTCATCATATAGTAATTGATTGCAACAAATATATTTTAATTGAGGCAAAAGGTAATTTTTGTAACATCAGATTAAATGTTGAGCTATAATCATAATTTTCATATGTCCCTATCTATCTAGCATTAGGTCATCATTTGTCACAAACGTCCTAAGTTATTAAGTATTCAGATGAAAAGCACAAATCATTCGACAAGTGTCGTAATTAGGTGTCCTAAGGCTTATATGTCATCATTAATAATGTTTTTTCATAAAATTTATCTTAATTTAATTTATATGATATTAGACATTCAGAAAGAATTTTATACTCAATCATCTGTAAAGATGTCGTACAGGTGTCCTAAGTTTAATTCATCATAGTCATTTTAATAATATTTATTAAAACATTCATTAAGCATGAGAAAAAAAAATTAAAATCATACAATAAATATTGTTATTAGGTTTTACTGATTTTAATTGAAGCAAAAGGTAATTTTTGTAACATCAGATTAAATGTTGAGCTATAATCATAATTTTCATATGTCCCTATCTATCTAGCATTAGGTCATCATATGTCACTGACGTCTTAAGTTATTTAGTATTCAGATGAAAAGCACAAATCATTCGACAAGTGTCGTAATTAGGTGTCCTAAGGCTTATATGTCATCATTAATAATATTTTTTCATAAAATTTATCTTAATTTAATTTATATGATATTAGACATTCAGAAAGAATTGTATACTCAATCATCTGTAAAGATGTCGTACAGGTGTCCTAAGTTTAATTCATCATAGTCATTTTAATAATATTTATTAAAACATTCATTAGGCATGAAAAAAAAAAAAATTAAAATCATACAATAATTATTGTTATTAGGTTATACCTACTGATTTTAATTGAGGCTAAAGGTAATTTTTGTAACATCAGATTAAATGTTGAGCTATAATCATAATTTTCATATGTCCCTATCTATCTAGCATTAGGTCATCATATGTCACAAAATAGTGTGTAAAAATATATAACTTTAATATTCTGAGTGGAGCGATGAATGTATTGATTTTCCAATGTTGTGTTTTTTTTGTGTGTGTCTGTACACAAGAACGTATCAAAATAATGCTTCAATTTCAAACTTTGGGGGTGGTTTTGGATAGCAAAATGAAACTAGTTGGTGCATTGGGGAAGTATTCTCAATATTTTTTAAAAGCACCGGAAAAAACCAAAAGAAAATAAGGAAAAACTGGATTTTTTATGCAAAACCAGTTTTTCACCAAATAGATTTTTTTATATGGTTGTAATTCAAAACCTAATCACCCTCAATACTTGAAATTTTCACCATATTTTTATGTTAGTGTTATCTATATACAGTTAAATTTTCAAAAATTGTTACTGTTTTTGAGTTATTTAACTTTAGACTACTGGCATTTTTAATTTTTTTGAGAATTTTTTTTTGAAGTGTCATTAAAATAATTTTCAAAATTGTATACAAGGTTCCATATAAGTTGTTCTTATTATAGCTAAAAAAAATTAATAATCGTTAGTCACAATTTTTTTTTTATAAGCATTTATTTTTTAAATCTTTCAAAACACGAAAATGTGCATGTAATTTTGAAGTTGAAAAATCATTAAATTGTCTCTGTTTGTAACTAAGGATTAAAAATACAACTCTAAATTTTTGTTCAAGTAGCTATAAAGAAAACTCGAAGCATCATTATAGGAAAAATGTTAAGTGGGTTTGAATTTTAAATTTTTAGGAAATAGCGTAACAATAACGATTTTTCCTTAAACAATTTTAAATATTTGTTATTATTCAAAAAGTATAAGTCATAGATACATGAAAATTTCACGAGTTATTTAGATTGGCGTTTTCTTTACATGATTTAATTTTCAAAATATTTTGTCTTTTTTGAGCTATTTATAGACGACTGAAATTTTCAATTTTTCTGAAGATTGTTTTTTTAAGTGTCGATAAAAAAATTTTGAAAATTGAATACAAAGTTTCTCATAAGTTATTCTTATAGTGATTAAAAAATTATAAAAATACATCGGCACAATTTTTTATTATTAGCATTTGAAGTTCAAATATTGACAAAAATTCGTTAAACCCATGAATATTTGCAAATTGTTTTGTAGGTATAATTCATAACATTTTTTGTATAAGTAGGTAAGAGTTGACAATTCAATACGAGATTTTCTATAAGTTTAGCTTATAATAATAATAATAATAATAATAAAAGAACTTAAATTTTGGTGTATTCAAGCCATTAAAACATAAACCACCTTTTTCACCAACGACTGGAAATTATAGCCTAGGCTGTCAAATCATTTTTGTTCGTATACAATGATACCTATCATTGAATTCAAATTTAATACTCCTATAATATATAATAATGATCCATACGGCACTTAATGTACAGCAGAGCGGTACACTATTTTATGTTTATATTAATCAATATGCTTTTATTGAAAAACTTATTACTTAGTTGTTAAATCAAAATCATTCAACATAATATTATGTTGTTATTACTAACTATGTATTTTAAAGTACGGAGTAGAATGATTGAGTACATACAATTTTAAAGCTAATTTCACTATTATAAAATGTATTATTATAGGGGATATCCTTTAATACATTTTTAGATAGTTTATTAAAAGAAAAGTATTGTTAACAGTTGTTTATTAAAGACAATTTTAAGAACAAGAGATGGCTTAGTTATCATAAGTATTTTCAATATCTTTAAGAATTGGACAATAGTAAAGGTATGTAATTATAATCAAGTTGTATTGGTAATACTGAATAATTCTTCCATTAAATATTTAAATATTTCATGTTTTAATTTTTTATCTATATATATAAAATCCAAATACCACTCACTACTACTTTCTCACTGATCGCCGTATCTCAAAAACTACGCAACGTGTGGACTTGAAATTTGGAATAGAGGTTTTTCTCATATTTCCATCGTGCAATAAGAAAGGATTTTACAAAATTCGAATTTTAAAAGGTTGCTCAAACGGGGTTTTGAGATTTACTATTGAAATTGTAATTGTTTGTAAATGATTGCTATAACAACCCGATTTATATATTGACACATTTATCACATAAACTTATCCTTAAAATTGGAGCACTTATAATGTTACTAAGAAATCTTAACCCATCTTAATTATGTAATGGAACTAAATTATATAATTTAGATTTAAAAAGACATTCTTCTTTTCGACAACGCTTCCACAGCCTTTTACACCTAAAAGGAGTTTTTCCGGGCAATGCCGGGTAATTCAGCTATATTATATATATATGGATGAAAAAATAAATGAACTTTGTTGTATATTTTTGCATTTGTAGTAAAATTTATGTATATAAATATTATATAGGTACACACAAATTATTATGATTAGAATATTACTTAAATATAACACTATAAACTGCATGTGATAGGTTTGTATAGACGTAATTTAATTTAACAAAAAATTCGAAATTGCATCAGTTGAGAACGGCTGGGCCGATTTGGCTCAAATTTTTTTTAAATGATAGAGAATGTCGGGGCCCTTTAGCAGATAAAAATATAAATATAAATATAATATAAATAATAATACAAATATCGATAATAGCAGGGCTTATATATACATTTATATATATTATATAGGTAATATATTAAATTCAAAAATATTTTCATTAGAAAGTCTACTTTACAAATAATCAACGCAGAGCCGAACCTATTTGAGTTATCGACTTGAAATTTCGAGGATAGATTTTTATAATAATTTTATTGGGCACTAAGAAAAGATTTATCAAAATTTTGATTTTAAAGAGTTGCTCAAACAGGAATTTTGAGATTTACGATGAAAATTTTGTTTATAATTTTTGTTTACAAATGGTTGCTATAACAACCTGATTTATGTATTGACACATTTATCATTATTTTTTTTTATAATGCGTTGATAGATCAGTCCATCAGCTTACTGTTTTATAAATAGAGATACCATACCGATTAACAATAAATTATATTTAAATGAAACACATAAGAAAATATAATTATTATTTTAAATCGATAGAATGTCTTCAAAATTTTCTAAATTTATTCGATTTTTATTTCGATACTGATAAGTTAAATTATTATTTTACAATTATGATTATGGATGATTTTGATTTTTGATTGTGAAACGGTTTTTTGTATTAAAATAACATGAAGTCGTAAAATATCCTACGCATTTACACATACACAAGGATAAGGTGTTTTGCTTATTATTTTCGAATATTAATGCGTCTTCGTATATACGCATCAAAGTTAATATAGGTTCTTCCTAATTATTTTCTAAAATTTCTTACATTCTTACAAATTAATAAAAAAAATTATTATGGTTGTCGAATGTGAGTTGGTGGTATCCCATTGAGTTTAACAAATAACACAATTCCCACTCAAAGTTTGCTTTGCTATGACTATTAATAAGTCCAAAGGACAATCATTGATCATGGCAGGGATTGGCTTGAGAGAAGAATGTTTTTCACATGGACAGCTCTATGTCACATGTTTTAGAGTTAGCTCTACCAGTAGTTTGGTTATTTTAGCCCAAAAAGGAAATACAAAAAAAATAAAAATAATAATAATAAAAACAAAGGGCTAAAATGAAACGTACAAAAAACCCGTATTTTTCAGCTATTATTATTATTAATATAATATAAAAAAATCTTGATTTTCACCTGAGGTTACTTATGCCCGGGCAACGCCGGGTGGGACAGCTTGTATAATATAAGTTCTTATAATCTATTGATAAAAACTATTTTTGTGTAATAAATTAAATATTTATATAATTATTCTCATATAAGTAGTACATAGTTTACTTCTAAAAAGGTAGGTATCCTGAGCTATAATTTTTATAGAATTTGATTATAAAGAATAAATAGTTTTCCCCTAGTGATTTTAGTTTTCATATTGTTAATTAATAATTGTTAGATGAAAATAGCTTAATTTTTTTTATGAAATGCTTATAAATATTTAATTTAAGTTGAACTATGAGGAACTTTTAAAAAAATGTCTTATCTCTAATCATAGTGGCTATACCACTATTTTTACTTAAAGTAGTTAACACTTTAAACTAACAGTAATTTTCACTTAAAGTAGTTTACACTAATTGGGACTTATTTGTTATCTCCTACCAGTGCCCCGTAAAAAATTTATCGCCCTGCCGTATAAATATATTACGCTATTGCCTACTCCTACAATTATTGTGTTTAACTCGTGATAGATGATCAATTTTAGAAAAATCTACGTTTAATACGTTGCTAACTTTAGAGCTTTCGTTATTATAATGCCTATTTTGTTCAGACTTTTATATAAAATTAAATTTTGAACTAATGGGAATTTTTTGGAGTCTTATTATTTGGCTGAATTTATGTGGAGAACACGTTTTGGGAAACAAAATGTATTTCAAGCTATTTTAAAAGATATTTTAGAGTTCTGGCCTCCTTGGTAATTTAACATATTATATATCTAGATATTGTATTTATTTATTTATGGCTGGGTGATAACAAACAAGAGTGGTGGGACGATAAATTTTACAGAGCACTGGCGGGGAGATAACAAACAAGTACCCATTAATTTACACAATAATTAATAAATATCATAGTTGGTATAAAGATATTAATATATCTATTATATCAAAATACAAAAATAATGTATAGGAGGTACCACATTGTAGGTTCAAACAATTATTTATATTTAAATGTGCCATATTATTATTTATAACAAATATTCTACATGTTTCAATCATCATATTATTTTTATAGTCAAGTATTCTTAATAACACGGGTTTAGATAACTTTGTAAAGGAGTTTTAAGTTAATACCTTATATACCAAATAAATAATAATAAATTTGATTTTCTTAATAAATGTGGTGTAAAAATTACATTTAATACATTTCTAATTTTATATTCCAAAGCACGATATTTTGGGAGTATTATGATACATCAAAATTGAATTTTTAACTAAAATTTAATTTGAAGAGTAGAAAATATAATTTAAATGAAGTAACTTCAAAAATATTTATAATTGAAGGAAAAGTATAAAATAATGTTTAACATATCATTTTTATCATGACGGATAAAAATAAAGTTTACTCAAATTAACTTTTTTTTTTTATATAATATACCTATTGTTCATTGAAAATAACCTAAAGATCTTTGTCAATGCTTAATACAAGTGGACAGATCATGTGGTCTATTTATCTATGAATATATCTCTATACACAGAATACTTCCCCCCTTCTCCAAGAAGAGACATGTGCGGTTTCACTCCTAGTGGAATATAGTTGGAAATTGGTGGTTACGAGAACCACACATTTTTTTGAACTTTGCATTGTCGAACTAACAACTGCGTGGCCACTGTGCAACTCTGACCCCATTTTAAAACTAGAAATACTTATTATAATAGTATATATTATATGCTGTCATACATTAATCCATAGATTCCATTGATTTATATTTTAAATCATATTGTTCTGCACTTTCTGCTACATAATCATGTGTCTGATGCAGTGGTATAAAATATAAGCAATTTTGTTTTTTACCGGACTCATTGGATTTTTTTAGGATACAGTATTATTATGTATTTTATGTTACTTACATCAGTTTTTGGAGGTGATATACAAAATTGAATTAGTCCTATTTTGGCTTTTTCAATTTTCCTTGGACCATTTACATTTGAAGATTTTTGTGTGAACACAAGACCATCAACTAACTTGGTATCTTCAACAGTACCTCCTAATTTTTTAATAACTTTTATATCCTAAAATAATAAAAATGAATTACTAACATAAGTTTATTAATTAATAAATTATAGTTATTTTTACTTTGAGATCAACGTTGGTGTCTTTTGCAGGATCGACAACTTTTAGAACTGCATCAACAGCTAAAGGAGCTAATAATGATGATTGTTGAGAAACCACTTTAGAATTTAAAGCAGTTGAAGCACTTTTAACCAAACTTTCTCGATCAGTTAGTAGTATTGGAGTAGCCATATTTTTTATAATCTCAATAGACTTGGATGCAGCTTTTTGGAATCCATCTGAAATTCCGGTAGGATGAATACCTTTTTGCAAAAGTTTTTCAGAAGCTTCCAATAGGGCTCCAGCTATAACAACCACACTAGTTGTACCATCTCCTGCTTCAACATCTTGAGCGTTTGAAAGTTCAACTAACTAAGCATAAAAAAAATTAAATACATTACTATAAAATACCAACACTTATTATTAATATTAAATACCTACACATATATTATATATTTTTTTAACTTTTAATTATATATGCTTGAAAAATTAATAAAAATTCTTAAAAAATGAGTACTATTAATTATTTATTTTAATTAAATTAAATATTTAAGTTACTGTTTGACGACAGACAATTTAAGTTTTCATTTTTTAAATTATTGATATAGTTTGATACTTACTAAATTTGAATGGAATAAAAAATAAAGTAATTATAAGTATTAGATTATTTTATTAATAAAACACTGTGTGGATTAAATTAGGTACAGACTATTGTATACTAATTGTACCAGCCTAACTTAACCGATTTTACAGGAAAAAAGTTAATAACTGTAAGTTTACAAAAGTTAAGTTTTATAAAAATGATTTTATTACCAATACTGACTATAACTAAATATTACAATAACATAAATAATAAAAAGAGTTATAAATTTATAAATGCAATTTGTAACTAATAAACTTAATTACCATTTTTGCTGCTGGATGTATAACATTCATTTGTTTCAAAATTGTAGCACCATCATTTGTTATAGCTACTTCACCATTTGCCGATTGGATCTTAAGATAAAATAAAATATAGAATTAAAGATGTAAAAAGTAAAAATTAAAAGTATTTATAATAAAAAGTTCATATGCTAATTACATTTTATTTATTTAATTGTACTTATTAGTTAAAGAGTTCTCTCATGATCATTTAACTTAAAATTAATATTGTAACTACATGAGCATAAATGTATTAGGTGTAAAGTAAACTCATGTATAGTATACAAATTACAATTGTCGATTATAGTAAACTTGAAATGTAACTCACACTATTATAGTTACACAACTATAATACAAGGCTATAGGATCAGTCATTTTAATATTATAAAAATAATAGAAATGTAAAAGTAGGTACTATAACCAAATTAAGGTTTGACGAGATAGGTGTTTAAAACTAAATGTACCTATACACCAAATATTTCACTATCATTTTAATTTGAAAATGGTTATTTTTTTTTATTACTTATATATATTAAATACACATATTTACCATTTTATCCATTCCTTTCGGACCCAAACTTGTACGGATAGCATCAGCAACAGCTAGAAACAAAAATAATATATTCATAATTAATTAACAATAAATATAATGAAAAGTACATTTCAAAATAAAGATTCTATAAATTACGTAGTTTTTAAAATAATAATATAAAAACAAATAATTGTTCTACATTATCAAGGGCCTAAATCCCCTTAATTAAAATATTAAATTCATAAAATATACAGTTACAATCAAAACATCAACACCGAACTAAAAAATGGCCTATTAGAAAACAGCAAAAATATTTTTTATAACACCACTGATGAACATGAAAGAAAAAGTAGTTTGAATCCAATTCACAATATTTAAATTAGTTTCTTACAAAAATAAATTAATCCAAATAATAATAAAAATGTTTCATTCAAACCTTTAGCAGCTGAGATGTTGCTTTTTCTTATTTCGGCTGGTTTACTCTTGTCTTTATAGGCATTCGTCGCCTGTTTGGAATCGCCAGATCCCGAAAACGCAACCATGATGATATTTTAGAACGAAACTCAACGGATTAAAATGGATAAAAACTTAAAAATCGTGAGAATTGAGTATTGTCGGTATACTTATTAGGCGACAGGCGTATAGGATTTATAGGTATTATGTATACAGCTGCAAGTAGCAACAACAAAAAACGATAGAAGTAGATAATCAAAGTGAGGTACGAATGTACGATAAATTACGGTTACAGTCTTGCCGATGATATTGAAGCTAGCTGCGAAATAATCGTTATATGTCAATAGGCCACTAGATGTCACTGTGAAACGATGTTTTGATCCATGATAAGGAGACCAAAATCCAATGAGATAGATAAGAATATACTATATAGAGCACGATGTAGAGAAGATATTATTTTATAGGTTCTTTCTTTAAAACAGCAACTCAATTCAATTCTAAAAAAGTATGATGACCTTACTCAAACACAATTATCATCGTATACAGAAAAACTACCTGAAAAACAAAAAGAAGCTATTAATGCATGTTTTAACGCAGCAAACTGTAAATCATCAAATGGCCGACGTTACACAACAACATGGGTGTATGAATGTTTACTTATGCGAATCAAATCACCAAAGTTATATCGTAAAATGCGCAGGGATAACATTCTACCTCTACCATCTTACACCACTTTACAGAGATATATTAAAAAACTCCGTCCTGTATATGGTTTTTCTGATGCAACTATTAAAATGATGGGATTAAAAGTCAAAGAAATGACTGAAATGGAAAAACATGGTATTGTTTAAAAATACTATAGGTTTTTATTTTTTTTTAATATTTTATTTCCTATGATACCTAGGATGTTTGCTTATAGATGAAATGAAGCTATCAGAAGCACTTTCATTTAAAAAATCTAGTCTACAGGTTGAAGGATTTGTAGACCTTGGAGAATATTCCACAGAGAAGGATCAGGACAAGCTTGGAGACCATGCACTTGTCATATTATTTCAGCCATTTTGTGGAAAATGGTTCCAAACTATTGGTGCTTTTTTGGGGGCAGGTGCTGTTCCTGGAACAACCTTGGAAAAAATTATAATAGAGGCAGTAATAATGCTTGAAAATCAAGGTATCCATGTAGATTGTGTAACTACAGATGGTGCAACTTGGAACCGCAGTATGTGGAAACTTTTTGGTATAGGTCAGAAATCTTCTAGCTGTATACATCCATCAGATTCTAAGAGACAACTATGGTTTGCTTCAGATTTTCCACACCTCATAAAAAATTTAAAATCTAGAATAATTAACAATAAAGTATTAGATGTAAGTTATAAAAGACAAGAATTTATTTTATTTTTAATTACATTGTAGTTGAGTTATTAATTATTAAGTTATTATAAAACTAAAATAAATAATTATTATATAATAGATTATAGGTATATAGAATTTTTCAATTAATTTTCTAGCCTTTTTATATTTGTTTTTTTAAGACTCCAGAAGGTACAGTTGATGTTTCTCATTGGAAATCAATAATTAAAGCAGATTCCTCATTGCAAATAAAAATATGTCATAAACTAACAGCAGATCACATTCGCCCAAAGCATTTTCAAACCATGAATGTTAAAATGGCATTTCAGGTACTTATTAAAATTAAGTAATATTGTATTTTTGAATGTTATGTTTTAGGATAAAAAAACTATTTTAATTCTGTATTAATTTCAAATTCTGTTAAATAATGTATTATAATCTTTTTTATTATTTTATATTTTATTTGTTGTTGAAGTTTTTTAGTAGATCAGTGGCTGCAGCAATGGAATATTATAAAGATAAAGTTCCAGAATTGAACAACTGTGAAGCAAGTATTGCATTTGTAAAAAGGATAGACCAAGTTGTAGATGCAATGAATTCACAAATTCCAAAAGATGCTTTAAGGCCTGATCCTGAGTCAATTCATAACAAAGTAAATAGCTTAATGATTTATGACACATACCATTGATTAAATAATTAATCAATGCACATACTTATTTTGATGAATA